>JAOWBP010001526.1:112671-134251 GCA_028571105.1 Tragopan temminckii | reverse complement strand
TGGGGTTTAGTGCAGACGGCAAGGGTACTGATGCGGTGTTGCTAGCTGGGCTGGGATTGCATGGAGGTTAGCAACAGCCTCCTAGCTGCTGTTCTACACATCATTTTCATCATGACTGCTTATATATTTGACCGTCCTTCAGAATCTACCATGTAGCTGTCTATATTTGTACTTGTCATTTAGATTGGATTTAAATTCAACAGCAAAAAAATTGAAAAAAATGTTATTTGCCAGAAATTATTCACCAGAACTATTTTAGATGTCTACGTTAATACAAAATAAAAATTATTCAATTTCTGCCCTTTCTTCGTAAAAGAAGTTCAGACAATAAGTTGAAAGAGTAACATCTAATCTTCTGAAGTTAGATGGAGATAACTTTTTTCCCAGGGGAGAAGTTAGCCTTGTTCTTGCTCTGAGACGGCACTGTATTTTTCTCCTATGTTAGGGGAAAAAAACTGCTCTTGGCTGTACTGGGAAATGTCCAGGAATGGACTTGTTGCATTCCATTCAACAGGAGAAGGAAGGAAAGAGAAAAGAGACTGTCTTGGGAATTAGATTACAATTCTTACAACTAAGAAAAAAAAAAACATCATTGGAGATGCCATTTTAGCTCTCTGCTCCAAGTAACGAAGATAGAAAACATTCATTCTTCTGCTTCTGAAATTATTTATTCATGAATATCTGATTGTTGAGATAATTTTTTATTTTATTCATTAATAATTAGTGGCTACAAGAGAAAATGTAGTGAAAATCCTTTTGCTAAATTGTTAAGAATATTCTTTTTGCATTAATTGGATACAAATCAAACTTTGTTGTTGTTGTTGTTTTTATGCTCTTTATTTTCTATTTCTAAATTTTTTTGCAAGTATTGCTGTTTCTATATCTATATGAAGCTTTGTTCCATGTATAGGTTCTGCAGATTGAGAATTCACTGAGTTGCTCTCTACCATCCCATAAGTATGTGTGTATTCATACAGACAGACACCTATGCTAAAAAAAAAAAAAAAAAAAAAACATTTTTTTTAGCATTTTACCTCAACTTAGCCACCGTAATTCAAAAAAGTAAATGATATGCCGTAAACACTGCCCATATTTTTAAAGATCTCCTGGAATAGACAGAAACACATACATGCCATAGAACTAATTAAAAAGATATCACAAATTATTTTTTACTTGTGGTGAGATTTTTGAAATGTTGAAAATTCATCAGCACAGTATGAGTATTGTGGGTATTACTTCTGCAGTGAACATGTTATATTTATTGAATTATTTTATGAAATAACAGATGCTCAAGTTTAATAATTAAGAGAACTTACATGTCTTAATAGTAAGAAATGCATGTCATCACAGACACACGCATGCAAGAATGTAGATTGAAGTATTGTTATCAGTAATCACTGTGTTTTACTCATAAAGTGGCACAAGTGCAAGTAATGTTTAATACATGATTTGACTAAGAGTGTGTGACAGGTGCGAGAGACAGATTTAATGCTACACTATGTCCTCCCCACCAGAGTGTTCCGTTGTTGCATATGTAGTCTGTGCTCAAGCTTACAAAAGTTTATATAAATCCCTGAGGATATTTTAGTTCTCAGAAAAGAAATGTAAGGATCCGGTGCATCCTTGCATTTATTTTGTTGTTTATTGTACCTCTCTAGATCAGTGGTTATTTTACTCCTGGAAACATTTAAAATGTTTTTGCTTTTTTAATTACAGTTCATGCTATTTGTCAAGTTTATGTGTCTCACATACTTTTTCATTTACAGGAAAAAATCTCTTTCTTTTTGGACTATGCCTCAATTAGCTGAGAATGACACTCAACAATACTTTTTTTTTTCTTCTTCTTTATAATTAACTACAAGTTACATAACGTGGAAGACTTGATAGTAAGAAATAGTTTTTATATCACATTTTTAACATTCTAAACATTGCTATTTAATAATATTGAGATATTTCATTTTTTAACAGGTCACTTGTCAACACCTGAGAAGTTACAGTGACATTTCAAAATTTTTTGCTTGATTACATAAGCAAATCTTTTCCACTTACTGTATTGTAGAAGGGAAGGAAGGGAAAAAAAAAAAAAAAAAAAAAGGAATAATAAGAAACACAATAGAAGCTATACTTTTTTTTCATAGAGACTACTTGCTTTCTGACAGTGGAATAGCATTTACTTATTGTAGGACAGTATAGCTAATTCCGCACTTGATATGTCTCCTCCTCCAAATCATCTCAAAATATTTTACACTTCCATACAACTGTAGCTATCTCTATGTCATACCCATGTCATTCAACAAATAGATTCAACTCCATAATATAAATGATCATGCTGGTGGACTGCAAAGTAGCTGCGATGTGGACATAAGATATATTCACAAGATAGGATACATCCCATATCATTAAAAAGGAAGAAGCAGTTGGGACTAAAAGAAAATATTGCATTGCAAAATAAATCTCACGTATGCTTCTTTTCTTCAACAGCTACAAATAAGTGTCTAGATTTTTACTGATCCTCCAGATTTGTGGTAGAACTTTGCAACTTTTCTGTGGATTATGGAGAAAAACAGAAATTTCCAAGAAAATAAATGGGTGAGGAAGGAATTAATCTTACCTAATTCTTGCTAATCTGAATTTTCTACATTCCTTCTCTAATAAAAAGAAAGTAATACCTTTCTCTGCAGAGAGTTAATAACTAAGTCATGTAAAAAACTTTACTTCTCATTTAGGTTACTCAGTAATTAAGGGAGAGAAATTTACCTTCAAATTTTGATTGGTTCTATACAAGATAGCTATCTCACAGAAGAAAAATCAACTACTTCCTATAAGTTTATTTATTTTGAGTATACATGTACTTATTCAATTTGTTTACACTAGGAGTAGAACTTGTTTGCATGCTGAAGGCAAAGAAGATGAGTTCTTCCTAATCTGCCTTGCTTTTTAACAGCTAACAGTAAGTGAAATAAATACTTGCACAGACTTCAGATCAAGGAAAATCAAAACTAATTCACAATTTAGATTTTTTTTTTTTTTTACTATGAGAGCAAAAGATGTATAGATTATGATTCTAAGGAAACACGGCCAATGTAAACACAATTATATTTAGGTATTTCCTTAGAAATATGTAGCCACTATACCCCATTTAAATAGAAAAAAAAAATAGATTGAGACCAAAAACATTTAAAGGAATAACAGTTAAATTCATACATACATTTAAGATTCTGCTCAATGTGATACATTTCATTCAAAAATCAAAAGGCAATACGACTATCTTTAAAACTTATTGCAAGGACTACTGCAACTTATTAAAAAGTTCTTTATATTCTACCATTATCTGTAACTCACAGTTTATATTAAACTGACAAATGTAGCACATTCATTAAATATTTATTTGTTATTTACAAAGACAAATATAGACTGACATTATTGTAATGGGTTATATTTTCACACAGTCATGAATTCTTTATTGTTCTCTATTTTGTGCAGTAATTTACTTCTATACAGTTAAGAAAAAAAAATGTTTACAAAGGAAATTTCCACTTGTGTTTATGGCAGTATGTTACAATTATATTTCATGAACTCAGACCAATTTCTTGTTACTATACTTTGATGTGTATCTACTGATTTCAGTAGAAATGTAGAGAAATTTGAGAATTAAAATTTGGTCTGTGTTGCACCATGAAAATATACATACTACATCCAACGTAGAATAGAAAAAGATATTATGCTTCAGAGTACTTTGCTGGTACTGATGTTTTATAGAGGCACCATTTGAACTTCATTCTGTAATCCTGCTATGAGAAAGTTATGATTATTCCAACAGATTTGCAAGTATTTAAATTTAAACAATATTATAAAACTAGAATCCAGAAGCACAATGATTATAATTTCATGAATAAGTGAAATAAGTGAAATGGCTTATCTTGTCAGATACATTATTGGGTACAGGTTTAGAATTCAAATTATTTATCCATTATGAATGTCTGTAAAACATTATCAGCTTACCATATGAAAGCATTTGTTTCTGAGGGATAACAACCATTGAAATATCCCTTTTATGATCTATATTTAAATATGCCAGTTTCTTATCTCAACGAGTTATGATAAGTAAAACGTTTTTCCACTGATTTTTTTCCTCATATCCATGAATCTTCTCGTTGCTTTTGTTACCATCTGTAATCAATGAATAAGATAAAGACTTGTAATTTTTCTCTGCTAAGAAATGGATTCATAAAAATTATCTTTAATAGGTCAATCAGATTGCACCTAGTCATCTTAGAGATTGTTTGAAATTATGTTATGTTAACGTTATAATTAGATATACCCACTGCCCCAAAATATTAAGTCTTTACCTTGTTATCATTTTCCTAGTACTATCAACTTTGGTGTTGATGTTTTATAAACATATTTCAGAGGTAAACACTATGTTTAGGAGCAGTCTTGCTGTTTCAGGCTGTAATTTACTGGTTCATTATTCTTGATGATCTCATTTACAGCAATTGCGCACAGGAAAGATGACAGAAAGAAGGCTCTGGAAGCCAAAACATAAATCACAGAGAATTTTCTATAAATCAATATCCATTTATACTCCATATAACAAATGAAAAAGGTACGGATAATGTAGTGCAAAGGACAGGTATTTAAAATACTACATTAACAAGCAGACATTTTCCATTATCTTCCTAATTATCTTGTGTTTGACAAATAAGTTAATGTGATGAGAAAAACACAGATAACAATTGAAAAGTGATATGTCATATCAACACAACTACAATACCTCAATACTCAAAGAACATGCAATGAGTGAGCTGTCATTTTTATGCATCAGTTTGTTATCTTTTGATTCAGCACAGAGGAGAACATTTCCTGTAAACTTAGATGTTTGCCATTCATTAACCTGTAAGCTCATCACATTATTTATGGAGACAAAGGAGTATAATGCAGAAAACTAGAAAAGTAGGAGGGTGACAAAGATTTTCATTATAAAATATGAGAAATAAAGTAATTTTTAAGATCGGCTAAGTGATACTTTTTGTCTTTATGCAGCATTCACTGTTGTCTTACTGACGCATATTTATCAGTGCTATGGCTAAATGATTTCTGCTCAACTGAAACCACAAACAAGATATTACAAAATAAATGCTATAATATGTAGTATTCTGGCTACTGAAGCAATGGCCTAAAATAATAAAGATTTATTATGCATGGAGTTAGGTTGTATGTGAAAGTGTGTGGTAAGCACAGTGAGGTGGTGAGTGGTATATTTCAGCAGGGATAGAGGTGACATGAAGGACAAGCCATGTTTCAGACAGCCATGCCCAACTGTCACACTACAAAATGAATAAAAAGTGTCTAAATCAGCTCATACATGTGAATCAGCTAATGGTGGTGACTACCTTGAAAAACAGTGTTTTGTAGCTGATAATTTGTTCTATCAAATCTACCCAAATAGTGTTGTTGTACTCTCTGTATCTGCTGTAGTTTCCATGGAAATAAATAGGAGATATTACTTTTGGAGTGATCTACATAGCTGTTATCTAGTGCTATGTGGAAGTAACAAAATAGTGATAGTATAAATGACCACTGCATGCAACAGTTCCCACTCAGTACTCTCTTCTGGCCAGTTGCTGTAGCCTAGCCAGATGTGTTAGGGTATCTGTCCAGGCTGATGTACATAGCTTTGCCACTTTCAGAGTTAACTAGTAGTGAAACTAAGCAAATATCCTAGACACACATACATGCACACACACAGAAGGCACTCTGCTACACAGTGCCATATGATGTCTTCCACCTGGCCTACATGACTTCCATCTGTCTTTATAGGAGCTTAAAATACCCAAATACCAAAAAAATCTTAAGGTATCCAAAGGTATATGTAGATCTAACACAGAAAGCAGAAATTATGGGAGAACACCTTTAGGCTGGTAGATAGAAATGAGCTGAAATGCCCTAGGAATTTCAGATTACATCTACTGAAGGACACTCGACCACAGTCCTTGTCATAGTTGAACCACAAGTCACAAATTGTGAGTACAGAGATGAAATGAATACCAAAACACTTAAACCAAATGTAGAACTACAATTTTACAAATTACATAGCCTCACTCTCCAGGGGAAGAAACTGTATGCTCTGTAGGATGCTGAGTGCGTCAGGGCTGTGGACTGCATGATCCTGAGCCATGTAAATGCATGCAACCCTTTTGGTATTTAGTTACATGGTGGGCCCAAAATTTAGATCGTATAACAGAGGAGGAAGAATCCAACACGTTGAGGTTATAGCTCATATTGGAAGAATACTCTCATACATGGTACAGGTCAGGACATGTGACACAGGGGAGTTGCAGCTGAGTGCCACATCAAGTCACATGGTTTTGCATGGGACTATGAATACAGAAGGGACATAGAGAGACGGCAGTACTATCACTTCCTATTTGGTGGTGGTCAGTACAGAAGAAAGGGATGACTTGAGTAATGAGTTTTTGCTAAAATAAAATCTGTTTGTCTTAGGAAAATTCTAATTTAATAAAATCAGTTCCTTGAATATGTTTTTCTTTCTGTGTTTGAGATTTTTACTTACACCCTGTCATGTAGAGCTATCTACTGAACATGATTTAAAGTCTTTGTCCTACCCAATACTGAAGTATTTCATAACTTCTGTGCTTGCCCTCTGGATAGGGGCAAAATCTACTTCATATATTTAAAGAACTATTAAATGATGATGACACAGTGAGAATTAATTTCATGTAAGGTCTCTTGGTGAAGACATTAATATCAGATGAAGAAAGATTTTTACATTGTGAAAATAACCCTTGGCACCAAAATAGTATTCACACTGTTTTGCTATCAGAAACAAACCATGCTTCCTCTGGCAACAGAACAATCAACTACTGCTTTCTTATGTTGGACTGACCTGTGTTCTATGATTTATTTGTTGCTGTTCTTGTTTTGTTCGAAGAGAAGCTTCTGTAGTATACTTTGCATATTTCAGTGACAGATAATTTATCAATTCAGTAGTCTTTACTTAAAAACTGTCCATATATGCTTATACATTTCAAGTGTCCGTCATTGTCTGAAGACATCTTATAAAATACATCATGATAAAATAAGACTATTTCAGAGGCCAAGTCTGCTTAGATTTCTGATTTGACTTTAAAACCAAATGAATATTTACAATTGATTTTGTGGCAGAGGGAGATTTCTGTTTTTTTGTTTGTTTGTTTGTTTGTTTGTTTTTTGTTTTGTTTTGTTTTGTTTTTCTTCTCAAAGATGCATTCTTCTGCTTTTCCTTGTAGACATAAGCCATTTGAAATGTATCACTGAGATAAATTTTATCATATGTTTTTCCCATTTGTTCTGTTTAATATTTTTGTGCTAAACTTCAGAAGTTGCAACTTATGTAAAAAAAAATATACAGTTTTATTCATTTAATGTCAGCATTATTACCTTGTACAGAAATTAAGATTGCAAAAAAATATTAGTGCGGGAAGAGGTGGTAAATATAGTTAAGCATGATGTCGTACAATGCTAACTCAGAGATTAAGCTTAATCTCACCAAAATTACGTCCATTCAAAGTTACTTATGGAGAACAAAGTACCTCTGTGATAACAAAGCAGGCATAAGGACAGCATGGTGTACATTACCAAAGGATATCCATTTAGCTGAGAACTCTGAGACTTCTTTGATAAACCCAACTGGAACCAAGACACCTTTTGTAGCTGCAGCACAAGGAAACTGTAATAAGAAAATGATTTTCTAGGAAGAAATAAGTCAGCTAGAGCTGTTGCAGGAATTAGTGTCCAATGTCCATTTGTATATCTATGCCAAAAGTGTATAGAAGTATATTGTTCTGTACTCAATACAAGCTTCTCTGAGAGATCTTTTCTACATGAGTTTCCCAGGACAGACAGGACCCTTTCTGGGGATACCTGGCTGATTCCAAAGTCCATTTTGTGGATCTTCTATGAAGAGAAACTTTTCAGTTTTCAGTTGGCCTCAATATGGTAATGGTTTGGTGAATGTAGTATACTTCAAATAATACACATAGTTATGCATATGGATAGGTAATTCTATGTGCAAGTTTGCTTTATTTGTGGTAGTTTTGTAGTAACTTGTAATACTTCATTTACTGCTAGTAATTTGTACAAAATTTTTGTACAAATTTGTACAAAATTTTGATAACAAAATTAATGGAAAGATAACATCTGAGTCCTTGTGTATTATGGAATCCTACAGGCCCACTGTCAGAATCTACACACCTGCAGATTGGTTCACCCTCATAGATTGTGACCATCACATATGACTAGCTGAAACTGTGGTGGTACATAAACCATCTTGTGCACTTACTTTCTGAAGAAACCTTAGATGATGCTAAAGTTACTTATTGAGTGAGTGAAAGGAAAATGAGTGAGAAAAGTGCTTACTTCTTTTAATTTGGTTAACAAGATTGTTTCCTACGAGAATGGGAAGAAAAAAAAAAACAAACAGGAACTTATTCAACAGTGTCTCGCTGGCTGAGATCACCCCACCAAAATCAAACCACTGCTTGACAACAGGAAGTCTGTCCTTCTCTCCAGTAGACAGCCTTTTGATTTGCTGTTCATCACATTTTGTGCACTGAACTACAGTAAATAAGAATCATATGCAGTGTATTATTTCTCACTAAATAATTCAGTTTTTTAAAGAGCATTGAGTCAATGTAAATTCAAGCATAGGAACATGTTTTACAGGGCTTTCATACTGCATAACTTCATACTCACTGAAGGGATGATACATCTTTAATTTTCTAAATTAAAATGCTGCTTCAGAAATTCACAGATTTCTCCTAAATATAGATTCCCCCTTGTACTGTAGGTTAATTCTTCTATAATTATATAATACTGCAATAGGTTTATAGAAGATAAAGTGTGTAGCTTAAAGTTGCTGTTAGATTTTTTAAGACCAAAACGTTTTTAAGACCAGAAAGTAAACATATCAGTCTTCATAAGTTAACAATTTTTGAAACCACAAGGCAAATTACACACATTCTCATATAACATTGAAAGAAGTGGAACTGCTAGTCCAGCAATATTCATAGATTTTCTGTCTATACTGTATAAAGCAGAGGATCTTAACTTTATTATGGAACAGTGAAAATGAACTAAGAATACAGAGGCAATTCTTCAACTTAATATGCATTTATGAATACCTCCTAATATCTCTATTTAAACAAGGTCAAAATCTCGGTCAAAATAATAATTTATTTTTAAGCAGACCTTGTACCAATGTTAAAGCAAATCCTGGCTGCACAGACTTAATCATATCACAAACTTTCTTATTGACTTAAAAGTCTAGATTTTATTTTCATCACTGTGTAGAAGATTGGTGTGAAACAGACATATATAAAAAGGATCAATTACAAATCTAGCTCAAAAAAAGAATTAATTTATGCTTTTGTTCCTGGTTATTTGTTGTTGTTGTGGTTGATTATTATTATTATTTTTTTAACTCATCCTCCAAGACTGGAAGAACATTATAGGACTCTTCTGGTATTAGCCAAGTTAAACTAATGTTTACAAGTTGCAGGTGAGCCTGTCTAAAGATCTACACTGAGACATTTTTTAATTTTTTTTTAATTAGTGTTTATTGAAGTTCAGATTGCTACATTTACTCAGACATCTAAATAGGGAAGTTGAATAAGATTCTAATTCTAATAGAAATTAGATAAATTTGTGGATAATGTGAAGAACAGAAAAGCACTAAGAGTAATTCTCACATTTCAATCCAAAAATTTGTTTCTACGTTGGAAAATGGTAATAATACTATTGAAATTGGAACAATACTGATATTTATTGGAGAAATAAAATCTCCAAAAGTCACTCTGAAAATAATGGCTCCTATTTATTTCCATGGGAACTATAACAGATGCAAAGATCATAATAAGACTATTTGATAGAGAAAATTCTCAGCTATAAAGCATTATTTTTCAACATAGTTACCACTATCAGCTAAAAATACTAGCAATGAACAAGAGCCTGCAAGCCACTCTAGTGAAAATCTGCACTGCTGAAAGCAGCCCACTGTTTCACAGCTGCTAGGATGATGCCCTTGCTGAAGCATACCACCCACCATCTCACTGTGCTCACATTCACTGTTTAGTTTCCATAAACATTCAGCAAGCATTGATGATTGTCAGTATGTGCATTTTTTTCCACACAAAGGAATTCAATTACATACCTTTGCTTCACATGTACTTCCATGTCAGAAACAATTTTGTCAGACTATCCCTCTGCTGCCACCTGTTGCACGACAACAAAATATAATGGATTATCGCCAGAAAAAAATCAACCTCTTCTGCCATATCACCAACATCTGCCTCTGGTGTAATGAGCCAGCATAATAAAGTAGGTTACTTTCAGAGCAGCCCCTGTATACATTATTTTTCAAGAGGTTTTACTTTCATATTTATAAGACAACAATAAAGATCTATGAAGATATCTACAATGCAGTATACTTAATTTCAGCATAGTTGGATTAATACTACCAAAGACTACTTTTTCTACCAAAAGAACAACTAAGAAGACACAGTCTTAGAGATTTTGGTAGGGGGTGAAGGGTTATAAGATTTATTTACTTACTTACTTAAAGATCTCTGTTCTCACATGTAGTGGTTTTCTTTTTCTTTCCCATACTCCCTGATCCTCCCCTCCCCCCCTTCCTGTCGTTACAAGTACTAAAGTGCCATTTTGTTTCTGGGCAACCAGTCCTAGCTAATCCTACTTGATCAGGATTGTTGGATCCAGTGACTCCCATACATTCCTAACAGAATTCTGCCATTCTGTTTCAGTGATTTAAATATTTCAATACATTCTGAATTGTACAAAGCTTTATCTCCTTAAAACACAAAATATTTGTATTTGCTCACAGTTTATTTCATTGATGTTTATGTACTGTATACATAAACATCAATGTGTATAAACCTGTGGTCTACAGTCTACATAGCTATGAGTTACTTATCATAATTTAAAAAACAAAAATCCATGCAGTGTTGAAAACGGACACTTATAATATAAAGAATGCCTGGAATAAAAACCAGATTTGTATTACTAGCATCTTTGTTCATTTTGAAATACACAAGTATACAAAAGTCCAGTCAATTTTGTTATTTCCTTGTGGTATTTATTGTACAAATAGATTTTAAATTATTTCAATCTCAGAAAGCATTTTTCTAGATAAGCATTGCAAAACGTGTGTGCAATATGCTGCTCTTTCAGAAACATAAAAATAAAAGCAAACAATAAACATGGCACTTTTCAGGTGTTAAGAAACTGATGGCATTAGCCATAAAACAGCGCCTCCCTTATTAACCAAAATGTCTGAGAAATCTCTTGTAATAATGCTCATCAAATAAGTGAACATCTGTGTTGTAACAAAATCATACTGATCCGTACTATTTTTAAAAAATCATTAAAAATAATCTCTGTGTTATAGCATGCATTCAGTCATGAAATATCCTTTCTGAGCTTTTGCTGTATGTTGGAATGCTCTCTACAGTGTTAAAATTTTATGGAAAAAAATGTAAAAAAAACCTTTCTATTTTGCTTTGGTTTCCTTTATTTGTTTATATTTCTGTCAGAACTAATTTATCAATTACAAAACATTATGGAATTATTATACCTTGATTTGAATTATAAGCTGCATATCTAGAGGTGAAAATAGATGCTAGTAGGTCACTAAAAATGCACGAACCTAAACATAATCTAAATTTGATGTAATGTGAAGGATTTGCTTCTTGCTACAATTCAGTTAAGTTGCCGTTTGCTACAGAGTAGAGGATTTTAGTTCATGTAGTTTAAGACAAATCAAGAAGGAAAGGGCAAACTGTGATATCCTTCCTCTTCCTAACAGTAATTCCATAGCCTTGTTGTGTATAGCAGTACTGCCAGTAATAGATCGTCGACTCTTAGCTGAGTTTCAAGGTGTCAGCATTAAGGCTTGCTCCATTTCAACTTTTCTTGATCTGTCTGCAGTGTTGTTTTATTTGATTTAGTTTTTACAGCATTTTTTCTTCTGATCAACTATGTGTGACTAATTTTGTTCCATATTATTTTACTAAAACTATTATTGTACTAAAACCATTATATTGTAAAGAGAGGAGAAACAAGCAGTTATTCTATGCAGACTGAAGTGTTTATGACTCAAATACAGAGTGGAGAAATATAGAGCTGGAATGATAGCATATGTATACACATATATATTATTTATATATTATATTTATATATACGTATATATTATATATGTATATATATATAATGCATATGTATGTGTATGTGTATATATACAAATATATATATATAATGATCTAATTTACTCCAGATTTTAAACTTTTGATTTGGGACATATTTGTTGCTGATTCTCATTTCTGAAAAGCTACTTTGAAATAGTCTATTGAAATGCACAATCCCATTTTTCCAAGGTATTTGTTCAGATTTCAATTCTGTTCTCTTTTTGTAGTTGCATAGAATAGTTTTGACATAGCTACTTCCAACTTCTCTAAGAAAATAATTAACATGGAGATTTAACATTAACATTCAGTAAAGTAGTTCCCTCTTGAACTGACAATTAGTTAAAAGAGGAAACAGAAAAATATGAGAATAACTACAACAGTCATTGTAGGAATTGCTTAAATATTGAGTGGTGTGAAAGTGAAATCTGTGATCTTTAATTTTGAGTTTGTCAGTTTGCCTCTGGCTAGCCAATTTCTGTGGCCTAAGGTATACTGAACTTTCTAATGTTCAGCATTTTGGTAGTTTGACCCCTGACAACAGACAAACATCCATACAGCTGCTTGGTCACTCTCTTTACTGCTCTGGTCTTGTTCGTCCCTTTCCTCAATGTTTACAATCCTTTCTTAAATAATTTTTACAGAAGTGCCAAGGAATAAACTCAGTTGTGTCCTGCATCAGATCCTTTGCAGATCTGAATGAAATGGGGTCCAGCACAGGGCAGACTGATTTCTTTCCACAGAGATCATGTCTGCAGCCTGCATGCTACCAAAGTCTTGTCATTTACACCCAACACAAAAATAACATCTCTACACTCATACGCAGTATTCCCGTACTATTGGAGTAAACCATGGAGCACTACTATTCCACATTTCAGGTGAAGGTATGGGTTTGTAATTGTTTTCCCCCTTTACAGAACTCAGCTAGAAAACCTGCAGTTCAAATTTCTCTTCACTAAAAAAGAAAACAAGATGAGAGTGCACTCATTTGGATAGAATAATTCACTAGTGCACTCTGTAAAGAGACTTTTATGTGTTTTGGTGAAGTTTTGATTTGACAAATGTTCCATTAAAATGTTTGCTTTTCTGAGAAGATTTTGCAGAGTATACACTGTGCTTACATATTATTTTGTGTGAATGTCAGATTTGGGTTGTTCCAGAATTGCCAGCTCTCAGACTGAATTGTACTCTTGACTTAGTTACTGCATTTAAATATTGTAACTTCATAACACAGCAAGTACTCTGAGGTAGTATCAATTGGCTTTCTCACTCTGAAGAGAAAGGACAGTGGTGGTCACCACTGGATGACACACTTGGATGTCTTTCTTAGAATTGATGACAATGGAGGTGTGATTCTGACTGGGTAATTTGAGGTTACGGAAATGCTAAATTAAATTGTATGGGGTTATAATTTATTTAAAAGCTGTTTAGAAATCCTAATTGAAAGTATAGTGGAAGCATTTGATTGAATATTTCAAATTAAATAATTGGAGTACATTTAGAGGCAAGATATGAACTTGGTCTATCCAGAAAAAATTGTAATTATTTATTCAAAGAATTGATAGAAAGGGAAATTTTGTAAATGGTTGTAAATAATGATGTTTCTGAAGCTGTTTTTTTTTTTTTTAATTATTATTTTTATTTTGTTTTAGTTTCTTCTGTTTTTTCTTTCAGTGGCTAGTATATCTTATATATTATCTTTCTGTATATGAGTTATCTTACTTGATATTGAAATATTGCATTATCAGCATCATGTAAAGAAACTGAATTGGCCTTGATTTTCTTGCTGAATAGCTTATTTGTGGAAAAATGACATTTCTTGTCTCCCTTTCACTACAAAATAAGATAAATACTGTTACAGACATTTTTATATAATTGCTCTCAAATTTATTTTTGTCTCTTTTTTAATTAAAATATTTTTTAGAAACTTAGAAAAACAGTCAAAAAAGGTTAGAATTAATAAATATGAACTGAATCAGTATACTGAGAGCATTCACCACTGCTCTTCCTTAATACAAAAGATCTTTATACACCACAAAGAAGACAAAAGATTTTAATTCAGTCAGTGTCCTTATATGTTATAGGTATGACATCAGAAAAGTATGTTCTGAAATCAAGAATGAAAACTGCCCTGTTCTATTATGGAAAAGTGTTCAAAATTTAATGGCATAACCTTAGACAAGTAAAGTATTTCAGCAATTGGAGCAAGACTGCTGGTGGAAAACTAAATGTAAATAGTATGAAGAATAAATAAATGAAGAAACGAGTTTTAGGTGCTTTTATACAGTCAAATGGCCTTTTGGGAAAAATAATACATGGATACTTTTGGACCTTCAGACAAATGTACAGATTGAGTGTTTATTTTATGTTCACTATTTCTGACAGAGATGTCAGACTGGTTTTATTTCATATAAACTGAGCAGCTGCAACTTTTTCTGTGCATAAAGTCTACCAAACACATGGTTCCTATGCTTCCAGATATGCTTATGTGGTCTGCTTTATCTGTTGAATTCAAACTGCAGTCAGCATTCTGAATTCAAGCTGAAAACGTAGATTCCCTAGAAAGCCTATGAGAAGAACTAGGACCAGTAGAAAACAAGGAACAAGATCCACAGATGTTGAAAAACTATAGAAGACAGCTTCTACTGGAGCATTTAAAAAAAAAACAAACAAACAAACAAACAAAAAAAAAAAAACAGTGATTAAAGAACACTAAAAAAGACTGCTGTTAAAGATATTTTGTTTTGTGTAAAATACTTAAAAAATCATGAAAAACGACAACAAAAAAGATTCCCAGGCTTCTCTTTTCCTGAAGTATATTCATTAATTGATGTAAGAGCCCAATTAATATTTACTGGAAGTGAAAAAAAAGTGCTGATCTGTTATTAGAAAACAAACAAACAAAACAAACAGACAACGAAATAACACCCCATCCCCTGCACCTTGGAATACTATGATATACAGAATAAAATTCAGAGCCTTTTTGTGATAAAAGTACCCCGCCTGAGTCTCTTGCATTCAATTTTCCACATACTTTTAATCCTAGGCTGCTGGATGTAAGAAAAGCATTTAATATTCCATTTTCTTTTGAAATAAGCAGATTTGTGTGCATCAACGATAGGAGCATTTTCTTTTGCTAGTACAATATATCACATTACAAATGAGATAGCCACTTCCTCTTTCATTCATACAACACAAGAATGACCACAATAATGGCTTTTTAAACTGAAAGATAAGCTACAGAACAAATTCAGTAATTTCTCAATTGCAGCTCTATACAACAAAAAAAAGCCCTACTACTGGATCAGACATGTTTCCACAAATTAATAACAAATATAATATAAACCAGCTGTGCTCTGGTAAATGCTCCACAATATCAGTTCTTGGGAAATGTCAGCACTGATAAAGTAACCAGGTTGTCTGTATCTAACCGTAACACCTTATGGCTTAGACTGTTGGCAGTATGACACAAATGGCCAATATAATTTAATGCAAGGTTTAAAACTACCCAGAATTAGACTTACCTGGACTTAAAACACAGTGGTATATATCTCTTCCCTTTCCATTCCCATATGTATCATTTGTATCTAACTATATGAAATATAGGAAAAGAATACAAAAGCATTAAAGGTCTTCTACATAGCACTCCAAATTTTTGGGAGAATTAATACTCCAAAATTGTGTTTATGTCCAAAATATGGTGCACTTATTATTGTGCATAATGGTCTAGATACAGGAGATAAGATGAAAATATGGCAGATGCAGTGTTGTAAATAGCTTTACCTGTAGTCCATTTGAATACAGACTATATGGCCAAAATACAAAGCCCACCTGTTTAATGTAGATTTCCCACAAATAAATCAATGTCAACATTTTATGGGCTGGTTTGGCCCGGTTCCATGACTAGTGGGGGACAGAGGGATCCACAGATCCACTCCCCAGGGAAATGGAAAAAGGGAAAAGGGGGGAAAGGGTAGGGAGATGGGTCCAAAAACAAAACAGCAGTAATGATCTGAAGAGAAACAAACTTTTATACTAAATAAGATATTATAATTAAAGATAACACACTATAATAAAATATAATACAATATAATTGGAATTGAACCTAATAAATCAAATGAAATGAGAGTGAGTGTCCAAAAACCAAAGGCTTTACTCTAACGCTGAGGTGAGACGTGCAGTTGGGGTTGCCAGGGATTTTATCTATTCTCTAAACACGAAGTCCTGTGGAGTATGTAGTTCTTCTCTTCTGGGACGGGTACCAGAACTGCAGCATTAACTCTTTAACTCCCAATGCACTATATATATAATGTTATGATGTGGAATACCGATAACCAAAAGTCATAAAACCATGACAATCAACAAACAAGGAAGCAAGCAAATGATATTTTATACTCCTGTTTGAAAAAGAGGAAAATTCAGCTCTAGTTTGCCAAATGTTTGGATTCACAGGGAGGCAAAGCAAACAGAAACAATATCAAACTTCTACCAGTATAATGTCTTTTTCACTTTTGATTTACAATATCAGCTAAATATTTTCTGTCCGCAGGGGAAAAAAAAAAAAAAAAATAGTCTCTAGTCCTCTTTTAGTTCATAGACCAGGTTGTATTGCAGTGTCTTTCAATCTTTAATCCATTTGGATCAGTGAAATTTCGCTGTGTTTTTTTTTTTTTTTTTTTTTTTTTTTCCCCCCCCCTCCCCCCACACCTCCTGGATTATCATGTGTAAAAAGCAGTCAAGCTACCCTTAGAATTAAGCATAAGGCTTTCTGGTAATAGCACTAGCACTATAGAGTTAAAATTAGGGCAGTCAAGGACTTTACGCTATGGAAGCTCATATGAGACCTTCCATACTTTTCTGAGCAAGCCAGGATTTATATCTTTAACTGAGGCATTTGTCAGAGTAATTACTCAGGTAGAAGATATCTTCTGGAATTTTACTGTATATATTAAAAACAATGACTTGGAAATGCCTAAGATGTTCTACATTATCAAGAATGATGCAAATTTAGAAATTCTGCTGTATGACTTGTGACTAAATTTTGTCTGTAGCTCTTAGTTTGAAAAAAATTGCATATAATTCTAAGCTATTTATAGCTTTTATATATCTGAGCTCGTTTGACTGTTAGGTTTTTTCAACATCCAAGCCCATTTTTGTCTTTACTGATTGTGAGTAATGATTTCCAGATTTAGCTGTGTTTATATATGAGAATCCTAAAAGTTATCCACTTGGAGAGAATCCCATCAACAAAACAAAACAAAAAACAACAAATAAAAGCAAACAACAGAAATAAAACTCACCACATTTGCAGTATATTAAGTGGTTCAGACAAAATAATTAATTGTATAATCATAGTCATAATTTCTTTCATTTAAATATGCTGTAAACAGAGTGATATTCCTCTCTTCTTCATAACTCTACTGAAAATAAAATATCATTTTCTTACTTATTTTTTGCTTTTACAACTCAGATTATGTTTCATTGGAGGTTATCACTCAACATCTGCAGCTGTAAGTGCAAAGAAAAATGCCACCTCTCTTTATTCTTCACACCCTACTTCCCACTTCTTCAATCTGTTTAACTTTCATAGCCAAATTTCCTCCTTCTCTCACTCCCTCTCAACTTGATAAGCTACTTTATACTCCAAATCATTCTCCCTTTTCAGCAGAAAATTCACGTTTTCTTTTCTCACAAATCAACATCTCCCTCATTCTAGATCTCTTAAACTTCACTTTTGACCCTAACATATTTGCAGTCTTACTCTATTTCTTCTACTATGAGCAGCCACCAATTTTAGTAGACCTAATCTACTTCTCACTTTGAGCCTTAGAGCAGTTTTTCATTTTCTACTCCCTCCCTATATACTATTATAAATAGCTATGTTTTTTCTGTTGGTGAGATGGTGTTTTTTTTGGTCCAGGTAAATGTTTTTGTTTCAGTACTTTTCTGAGCACTGGGTTTCTGTAGATCTAGAAAAGTTTAAATTAATTCACATTCAATGGTAGGTCTCCAAAGTCTCCAAAGAACACTCTTTCAATTGTAATACACTTCAGTTAGAGTTGCTCTAAATATTGTTCTAGCACTACATTATGTTTGTTGGATCCAGATTGCTGATTTTCTCACTCATTTCTATCATGCCAATTTATCAAAGAAAGCACATTTAGGAAATAATATTAAACACTCTTTGTTAGAAATTTAGTTTGATCTTACAACAGTGAGTGACATGTCGTAATGCAATAAATGTTGTCATTGTCAATACAATTTTCTTAAAGCATAGCATTTATTATAAGATTCAAGTGTAATTGTTTGTATGTTAATTAAAGAAACCACTGTTTTCTCCCCTGCCTTAGCATCTTTCTGTTTAAAATGTATTTATTTGAAGATGTGATTAACTTTATACCTTCTAGCTTACGTGAATTAATATTTTTTCCTTCACAATACAAATTTATTTAAGCTCTAAGTTATTTATTCTATGAAAGCAAAAAATGAGTACAGAAACTATTAAATGTAAAAACAATATTTTTTTCCAGTTTTCTTTCTATTTTATCCGTTAAAATTTTAGAAAGATTAATTATTGTATAGAAAGATTGAAATGTAATGTAGTGTCAGTCACTCATGGTTTCATCAACTGTATTATTGACTGTCATACTAGGAAGAGCAGAGCATGCACACAGCATATGAAATAGCTCTAGTTGTTTAGCATGCTTTCCCAATAACTATACTTCAACCTTCACTTAATGTGTGCTTTCAGGGATTCTGCTTTAGCATTGCTCCTTATCCACTCACCAAATAACAGCTCTGTGACTCAGTACATACCAGAGCATCACATACCCACTACAAGAAACAACACCTAATATCCATATTGAACTAAGATATGGATCTTTTCATTAGTTAGGTCTTCTAGAAAATTATTGCAAAGGATTTTTAAATTGCACTAAAAATTATCTGAGAAACGGTACTATATTTGATCTTACTCAACTTAATTCTCAGTTTAAATATCTGCAATAATAATAATGGAGATACTTGTAATGCACGTCATTCATTAAGTTCAACAAAAAAAAAACCTTGCATTGCATATACAGATGTTTAGAGGCTTGCTACCTACTCATTTCTTTAATAATCAGATTATCAAGTGCAGCAGGAATGTTTGTTTACTATATCTTCCTTAAAGCCTAACAGACCCAAACAATACAAAGGTTTTTAGAAGTAATGCAAAGAGAGGTATCTGCAAAATATACTGCAAATGGAAAATCTGGTTTATGGGACTAAATGACATTTTTGTATTCACTAAATCTTATTTTTACTAGACATGTAATCTTTTTAATATATAAAAGTCTGCAGGAAAGTCAAGAACACATATCAACACTAAGTAGTTGCAACACTTTAAGGTATTATAAATGGAAATGTAGTACATTTGTATCTAATGAGAGTTATTTATTTTGTATGGTAATGACCGCAAAAGAATTAAATAACAATGAATGAATGAAAAGGGTGGACATACAGCAAAATACTCTAATTTATGTATTCTATGTGTCAGCGGTTTACGAGCTGGTTCAGCCCAGTTCCATGAATAGTGGGGCAGAGGAATCTGCAGATCTGTGCCTCTAGAAAGGGGAAAAAGGGGATCCCAAAATAATTAAAAACATTGGCAACTATCTGATGAAAAACAAGCTAATTTACTAAATCTGGTATTGAAATGCAAGATAACACACTTGTCATGGTTTTATGATTTTTGGTTATCGGTATTCCACATCATAACATCATGTAGTGCACTGGGAGTTAAAGTGTTAATGCTCAAATTCTGGGTACCTGTCCGGAAGAGAAGAAGAACTACACTCCCCAGCGGGCTTTGCGGTCAGAGAGGAGATATAACCCCTGGCAAGGAAACTTGATGCGCTACTCTTTGTTGGCTCTTCTTTGTCTTCCTGCTGCTCAACCAGACTGCACATCTCACCTCAGCGTTATGGTGAGGCCTTTCCACCTTTCAGACACTCTCTCTCATTATATTTGATTTATTAGCTTCAATTCTAATTATATTGTATTACAGTGCATTATAGTGTGTTATCTTACATTCCGATACTATATTTAGTAGATTAGTTTGTTTCTCCTCAGATCATTGCTGCTGTTTTTAATTATTTTGGGGTCCCCTGTTTCCCTTTTCCGGAGGCGCAAATTTTGCAAAATCCTTCTGCCCCTCTAGTCATGGAACTGGGATGAACCAGCCCATAAACCGTTGACAACACTATAATACAATATAATTAGAATTGAAGCTAATAAATCAAATATAATGAAAGAATGTCCAAAAGCTGTAGGCTTTACACTAGTGCTGGGACGAGCAGCAGGGAGGAGAGCTGAAGAAAAAAGGGGAAGGTCTCGTGACCTTGCTAGGGGTTATATCTCCTCTCTGAATGCAAAGTCTTCCAGGATATGTAGTTCTTCTCTTCTGGACAGGTGCCCAGAATTGGAGCATTAACTCTCTAACTCCCAGTGCACTACATAATGTTATTATGTGGAATATCGATAACCAAAAATCATAAAACCATGACACTATGAAAGCAAAAAGTGAATACAGAGAGTTATCTTCTTTACTTTGCTTAGGTTAGGTAGATCCATACTGCTGAAATTCAAGATCTGCACATGACCTCTTCTCATGCTTCGTGGAGCAAAACAGGTATCTTGTGGCATTTGAGAATAAAGGCGGTAATAAGAGCTTATCATAACTTTGTTAAGAACATGTTTTTATTCAATGTCATTGAGAAGATCTATGACTTTTGTGTGGTGCTTGTGTGTACATGTGTCTAAATATACAGTATATTGGAATCAATACCCAGTCAGCTGTTCAATGTTGTCAGGTTCCACAGAGAGTTTCTTACCCATATTGCACACTGAGTTATAGTACTTCTGACTGATTAATCTCAGCAGGCAATGTATTTGAAATTCCTGTATCTCTTCAGTAGTGTCCCTGGCTAAGACCATACCGAATTTGACTTCTGCTCTGAAAAACCTCTGGAGTCTGCACTTTCTTCAAAAACTGATCTACTTTTAATTTGTTACTCATTTTACAATGACGTGTTAATTCCTGCTCTGCCATCTTCTTTTTTAGTTTAGTGCCTGAAATTCTATTCCCTTACAAATATAAATCAGAATTTCTATCTGTGTCCTCTTTCTGGGTGAAATTGAGATTTTCAGGTACCCAGCAGGCCAGTGTATAACTGTAAACAGAAAAACACTTCCAGAATGAACAGGTGTCACGGAGTTAACTAGATCGATCTATGCCCGTGACAGGGGGGCAGTAGGCCCCTGCCTCCCCCCCACACCCCGGC
>JAOWBP010001526.1:77967-95200 GCA_028571105.1 Tragopan temminckii | reverse complement strand
GAGTGGCTGGAAGACTGTGTAGAGGAAATGGACCTAGGGGTATTGATTGATGCTCAGCTGAACATGAGCCAGCAGTGCGCCCAGGTGGCCAAGAAGACCAATGGCATCCTGGCTTGCATCAGAAAACAGTGTTGCCAGCAGGAATAGGGAAGTGATTGTACTCAATCTATAGCCAACAGAAAAAGGCAAGCATTTCCAGAAAGTAATTTGACTCTCCTAAGGTTATCCTCAGTGTGGAATATTAAAATCAAGTTCAAAGGTAGTAAATTTAGGTGGGTGTTTGAAATTCATTTTCAGAATTTTGAATGATGATAAACTAGATCACTTTGTTGGACAATGACAGATTTCTCCTGTTTAGATTTTTAACTAAATCCTTCTGCACCTCTTGCATAACCTGCTCTGAAACCCTACCTTCGAGACCAAATTGCTCCTTTGGGTATCTACTGGGCTTTTAAATAGATAGTTACATTATTAAAACATTAGACTTGTAGTCACTGATTGTTTGTGTAAGCATAGTTGTTCTCCTTAAATGTAAGTTCAAAGTCCAAGCTAAATGTGCCTCATTGCAATTTTACTATTATGGATCTCTCAGAATGTTGATAGCACTTTTTCACAGCCAGGATGCTTTAGTTAAGGCATATAACTATATTCGTGTTCAATATTTTTAAAGGTAAGAAAAGCTTCTGACTGATTGCACTGCTGCCTATCCTGGCAGTCTGCAGAGAGGTTTATTTGAAGGTAGTTGCATTTCTGAAGCAGCAAATATTGGAAAGCTGTAAACTCTTCTCACCTCATAAAAATCTTGATCCTAGAAATTCAATTATTTTAGTAATGCAGGTTGTTTTAGTATCACAAAACTCTAAAATTTCATGGAATCCTTATGCTGGACATTTTTCGAACTCAAGAAGAAACATTTTTTGATCCAAAGGTTGGACATACACCTACATATTTAAACCTGGTAGATGAGATAGAAGCTGGAAATGTTTAGGAAACTAAGTGACCAGAAGAAGACTAAACCCAAAGTTTGACTTAATTGCAAATTTTAGTACCTAATTTATTACCTTTATTTAGTCAATATGTCCCTTTTTAGACTGAAGATGTAAAAAATTGTGGAAATTTGTTGGGCTTGAGAGTTCTGAAACTTCTGTGCCTTTACGAAATAATGCTATCAGGTTTACTAAGGACACATGAATAATTTAATTAATATATATGAATATTTTCATGCAGAATTTCATTAGCATCCAAAAATGAAACAGACAAAAAAAAAAAGACTGCAAAATTAAATGATTGGATGATTCAATGTTGAGTTAGTCTGCTTTTCACTGCTTTTGCTATGCTAAGTATAGAACTGCTGAATGAATGTTTTATAATAAACTGAAACATTCTTAGTGTGTGTTAACACATAGTAAAAAGGGATTGCTTCATAAGGTCAGACTGTAGAGAAGCTTAATGATTTGTCTCATCTCATATCTGTTTCAGCATTATTCTGTGCATTATATTCAAACTTTTAATGTGAGCCAAATGATTCCTCCATGTGAAGTCCAAACACAAATATTTTCTCATCAGGAAACCTCATCTGCTGATCCTGCACAGAAGAATCTTTACCTTCTCCTCCCTTACAAGTGCACAAATGTAGAGAAGAGCTGTGAGAGAAGCAGGTCCATGTTAAACAAAGAGCTTGCTTGAGCAGGTGCACCAAACACAAACTCAAACAAATAGAAATACAATCAGTAACCTGCTTATACTCACTCCATTTCAAGAGCCTTCCAATTGCAGCTTCATGTTGAGAGTAGGTCTGATGATGGTGGGCAGTGATAAAGCTCATGCAGAAGTATGCAAAGCTTATCAATTATAAAAGTACAAAGGAAGATATAATTATTACTGATGTGCCCTGAAACTAAATTTAAACACATGAAAATATTATTACTAACAGCAGCAAGTAGGTGCTTTGTGATGGTATGAAGGTAGAGATGAACATCGCGTATAAGCATTTTGCATGTATATGTAAACAGTGTGACCACAAGTGAGATAAAGGAAGCTGTTTGTAGCTACACGTAGAAGATATTCGAGTAACAAAAGCTGCTGTACAGCTAAGCACAAGAGTCTGCAGGTAAGAAGTATAAGTGGTAAAACCAGAAAGTTAAGCAGCTGGTGCAGGTGAGAGTTGTTTTTTTTCTAGGAGAGGTAATAATAAAGACAATCCCACTTTGTCTCTAATGTCTTTTGCTGAAGTACTCTCAAGTCTGATCACCATGACCCCTGTGAATAAAATCCATCAGGGACCATAGCTGCATCCTTTGGGTTTTATGTACGTAGCACAAGTGACTTGATTATTAAATATTAACAGTTCTGTATATGTAACAATGATTAATGACGTATGAGAAATAATCATCATCACAAAGTATGTTGTGAGTAATCAGGACTAGTGAAAAATATTCCTGCACAAAGCAGAAAAGTTGGACTAAAAATCTTTGAAAACCTCTTCCAATATAAGCCATTCTATGATTCTGTTGTTAATGAAGGAATTCATTAAGGCTTTGTTTAAAACTGTCCTGATTTGCCATTTTTCTTCCATTCTGTCACAATGATCTTTGGTTCTCTGATACATCAATATACAGGTAGACATATATTTCATTGTAGTAAACAAATCATTGTAAATTATGTAGTATATTTATCTCTTTTTGTTCACTGTAATCTGTGTCTGTTCTGAGGAGTTTCTGAATTTGAAACATATCTAAGAGTTCACAAGCAGCAAAAATTTCACATTCCATCCTCCATTCCCTCTAAAAAAAATGGGAAAATAAGTCAAGAGGAGGAGGAGGATGAAGATGCAGAGGAGGAATAGGGAAGAAATATCCAAAGGAGGGGGGGGGGGGGGAGTGGAAAAGTGCCTTTTTAAACCTGCTTTGATACCTCCTCTTCTTCAAATTCTGGACTATTTCAACTCCTGATGGAAATGAAAGTGCTTTATTTAAAACTGCTATATTTAAAACTGTTTCATTTAAAGCTGATGTATTTAAAGTTATCACATTTTATACACTTGGAAGTCCTTGTCATTTCTATCTCACTGAATCTAAGGAAGAAAAAAATCTTTAATTATGATGGCATTTCTGGGATATCAGGAAATGAGTCAGTGTGAATAAAATGCCTTTCAAAAACACTTGCTATTAGAGCTTCAACCAATAAATTTGACTTCTGTTTCTTCTCCATCCCCTGCAGTTACTTGGTAGTTGTTACTTCTCTTTCATATCTCTCAGGATTTATAAATTGTCTTGTCAGAGATCTGTGTTGTACCGACTCTGAATACAGTAGATTAAAAAAAAAAATTTAAAAAAAAAATCATAAATTATAATCAGTCCTCCCAATTGTGGTGTCTGATTTCTACAGAACAAGGGATTCATACTCATATTAGGCACTTATAGTTCTCTTCAAAATGACAGTCTACTATTTGTTACTAGTCACAGAAAATTAAAATTAAAGTTGATAGAATTTGGATTTAAAAGGAAGACAGGAATACTTGTGCTTATGCTGATGTTTTGCCTGAAAATTGGAAGAAGAGTGAATTTGTCAGGGGCATGTAAAGCTACACAGAGAAGCACACAAGAAATAATTGTGAAGGAGAGTTTAGAGAACATAATCTGCCACCTTACTTCAAAATGCTATAAAAGTAGAAAGATGCTAGCCCAAATTAGGATGCTATCACCTAACAAGCTTCTCAGAAAGTCCCGTGTGAGTTTATGAAAGATCTGCCCTGAAGTTTTCCCTGACAATAGTCACTCAGCTATAAAAAATAATAATTCTACATGGCACCTTCCTTACTGCCAAAGTCTGTCAAAGAGAATCAAATTTCTGTGCCAGATAAGAATTACCTCACCACTAGCTGTAAACCTTCAGTGGCACTGGCTGCTAGCCTGTATTCAGTCACAGTGAAGAATTTGTGTCGGCACTCACAGTTTGTTGGCATTAATACTTTCACCCTGCTTGCAGTCATGAATATCACAATCATGTTGAGTTCTTCTGAATGTAAGAAAATAATAAATATCCTCTACTTTGGGCCTTTTACATGTTTACCTGTCAGAGAGCTAAGCTTACCTCCCTAAGAATGTGCCCTATTATGAAGATCTGACAATTTGCAAAATTCTTCCTCCAAATTGGGTTACCAATAGAGGCCATGGCTGGAGAATGGCTTCAGAATTTTTAAATGAACAGCTATCATAGAATTTGAGCTAATACTGTTACATAGGTGTAAAATGAAAGTGCTATTGGATCTTTTACTGTCTATTCTAGTCTTACCTGTAATTAATAGAGACAGAGACAGCTCGAGATTCACTTGAGTCTAGCTTAGATCTCTAAAATAACTGTGATTACTTGTGTCTTTAGATTGTCTATTTCTTTTTACTGACCTTAAATGTACATAGATACAGTCTTCTACATTGCAAGTGCAAAGAATCCTACCAATGCGTCAACAAGTATTTTTTTGGTTTCTGCAGAGTGACCACTTGGTCTTTCCAGACAGATATTTTAGTCATTCTCTAGAAACTGGATATTGTAGGTTGCTACAAAATCATCACAAACCCAGTAAGTTTAAGTAAATTAACCACTGGAAATACAAGAGTTTAATCCACTCTCGTGTAATTTATAAACTAATCAGAACATCTATTCTGACAGCTTCATTTAAATACTGCATTTATTATTTGGAAGGTAATATACAATACTCAAATCAGAGATACCTATATTTTCTTTTTGTTAAAAGGTGAGATATCCTGCACAAAGGCAACATTGGCAAGATATTTCATTTAGTCTTTCATTACTTAAAACAAAAGAATGATAGGAAATTGTACAGCTCTCTTCTTTTAAGTGCAATTTAAATTGCATTTCATACTACTGATTAGCCCCAGGAAATTACATGCTATTACATGCATACTATTTTTTCAGTATTACTTGCACGCAAATTGAATTCTGATCCACTGATTTACTGTATGTCTGTAAGTTCAGAATGATTTTGTAACCTAAAAGGTAGTTTTGAATAATAATTGAATATGTTGAGTATTTTAACAGATAATGGCTTAGTTTATCTATCAGTTTCTCAATCTTCACTGCCAGGTAAATGGATTGGGAAGTGCACAAGAGTCTGGGAGAAGACACAACCAGGCAGATAGCCTGAACTAATTGAGGAGACAGTCCATATCTTATAACATTTGCTCAGCAGTGAAAAGGAAAAAGTGGATTTTGGGACATGAGACATTTTGCTCAGAAACTGGCTAGGTACTGGTCTACCTGTCGGCGATAGTGAGTGATTGCTTTTGCATTATATAATTTTATTTTCTTTTTCTCCTTTTCCACTTGTACTTATTAAACAATTTTTATCTCTACCTAAAATTTTCTTTTTCTCTTCCTTTTGTCTTTCCCAATTCCACTTCTGGGGGAAAGCAAACAAGTAACTATGGGGCTTTTCTGGCTACCAGAATTATCTTGAAACAGTTAGGATTTTCTTATATGTGCATATTTGTTTTTCTCTTCCATTTTTTTATTTATTTGTTTGCTTGTTTGTTTGCTTGTTTGTTTATTTATTTAGGCTTGCTGAGTTATCAGGTCATCCAAGAAATCATCATTTCTCTTTTACTTTGCAAGAAATATTAGCAAAATACTGTAAGGAAAGCACATTCTCATCCTGACAGAGCACCTCCTTCATAAACTTTAGTCTGTGGTCCACCTGTGGGAATGGTATATAAAAATGTCTTGAAAATATCTCAATAGCACAAAGTATTTTCTTACAGAAACTTCAGCCTTGAAAAATAGGATGTTTTTTTTTTTCTACTGAACAGAATATTTTCATTGTGTGTTAACACCTCTATAAATGTAGTCTGTTTGTGCTGCATTTTTCTTCTGCTGTCTGATACACTTTTTGAATTAATTGAGAAATTAAGTGAGAAAGTATTTTTCCTTATGCTTTTGCTTTAAAGTCAGAGGAAAAAGGGAGATTGCCAAATCCTTACAACTAAATACTATTGGGTTTTGACAGTTAATACAAGAGAAAAAAAAAAAAAATCTACAATATAAAAAAAAAAAAAAACACACAACAAACACCTTATTTAATTCTCTAATGAATACTTCCAAATCATTTAAAATTATTGTTTTTTTTCCTATTATCTAAATATTTATTTTCAGTTTCCCCTTAAAACAATAACTTTTTCTTAGTAACAGGGCTAGATTCTAGAGATCACGTAATTCAGCTAATTTTTCATGATGTTCATAAGTAACTTATGTCTGTTTTCCCTGATTCATTTTCTGAAAAATTAAAAGAATGTCACTTCCACAGTATCTAATAAATGAAGATATTTTCAGATCTGTGTAAAAGCATGTGTTTCTTTGTATCTAATGCCAACATATTCACTGGTTTAGCATAGATTTCTCTTTTACAAAAAGACTAACACTTTGCTTTTCCAAGACTGTTGTGGTTTTATAATTTTTGGTTATCGATATTCCACATCATAACATCATGCATAGCACTGGGAGCTAAAGAGTTAATGCTCCAGTTCCGGGTACCTGACCTGGAAGAGAACTACTACATTACCCAGAAGACTGTTTGCTGTTCTGTTATTATTCCTGCTCAGGGGGAATGCATATAAGGCCTTGGCAGGTCACCTGACGCTCTCTTTTCATTTGTCAGCTCTCCTCACTGCTGCTCCTCCCGACCGCACGCCATTAGTGTAAGGCCTTCAGTTTTTTCGGACACTCTCTCATTATATTTGATTTATTAGCTTCAATTCTAATTATATTGTATTATAGTGTGTTATCTTGCATTCTGATACCATATTTAGTAAATTAGTTTGTTTCTCCTCAGATTGTTGCCACTGTTTTTAATTATTTGGGGTCCCATGTTTCTCTTTTCTGGAGGTGCAGATCTGCAGATCCCTCCGCCCCACTAGTCATGGAACTGGGCTGAACCAGCCTGTAAAACCATCAACAAAGACATTTCAAAGACTATCTTAAAATTTTGAACTAATAAAAATATGTTGAAGACCTGCTCTCTGGACATATTTTACCTTACATGAAATGTAATATCTGCACAGTGACAAGTAGGAGAAAAAGATGAAATAGCTATTGAACAGAACTGAATAAACCTATCTATATTTTTTGGTATTATTCTAATGAAGCTTTCTTTCATGAGCTATTCTTTGTTCAAGCATTTGTTTAAATCCAGGATTCACCTTCCATTAAGTTTATTTGAAGATTGTTTAGTCTAGTCAATGATGTGGAAATTTGGAGGACATGTATGAAAAAGAATGAATAGTCTATGAATGCTTACTGCATCCTTTCTGAAAAATTTCTGCTCATGTAGGACTAGTGTTTTCAGTACAAAGTATAAGCATGGCTTTATTTGTGTTAAGGAACGTATGACATATCTAATTAAACAAATGTTACTATCTCACTTCATTCAATACTTAGGCATAGACATAGTGTCAAGCAGTGATCAAATATACAATGGAAATAAGTGCTAACATCTTTTCTGTACCTTCCTATTCCAGTAAATTCATATGAATTTGATATTTGAGAATATCATTTAAAGCATTTACACATTTTTAAATGAAACTAAATGACATGGAAACCTCATGATTTTGAAATATGAAGGAGAAGGGAAAAAATGTTCCTGCTTTCAGTGAAAAGTGAAAAAGTTTGAATTATTTCTTTTCATAGCTGCCTCCAGGCCATTTTGGGGAAAAAAAAAAAAAAAGAGGGGAGGGGAGGGGATTAAGAGAAAGAAAAAAGAGACAAATTATCTTTGCTTGATTCTGCTTTCATCTTTTTTTTTTTTTTTAATTCCATTCATTTATTTCTCTGATTTAAGTGAAAATAAGTATTTTTGTTTGTTTGTTTTTGTCTGTTTATACAAATTACAGAAATGTGAAAAAATCATGTCCAGAGTGTAAGGAAGAAAAGGAATAACCACAGTATTCTAACTTAATAAAAGAAAAAAAAGAAAAAAAAAAGAAAAAAAAGAAGAAAAAAAAAACAACAACAATTAAACATTAAAAAAGTCTCTGCATACTCTCTTTATTTACCGGGGGGGGGGGGTGGGAGAAAGAAAAAAAAGCCATAAAAGTGTAATGTTTCCAAAATAAATTAAAAAAAAAAAAAAAATAAAAAAAATAAAAAAAAAAAAAAAAAATTAAACATTAAAAAAGTCTCTGCATACTCTCTTTATTTACCAGAGGGGGGGGGAAGAAAGAAAAAAAAAGCCTGAAATGTGTAATGTTTCCAAAATAAACATGTTTCATGGAACTGTAGCCACACTCCAAACAGTATCAAGAAAACTAGCAGAAAAATGATATGTGGAATACAGCATGTGGTCTATGCCTATCCTGCTAAATTAGACAATGCCAAGCTAAAGATTTCTGGCCCTGAAACTGGGTAGATTGTCCCCACCCGAGTAGTTTGTTATTAAAGTTGTTCAGCATCCTAACCACACTACATTTTATATTAGTATGACAAATAATCAATAGTCAGTGCCAAATCTCTGCTTATCACCTCTGGAAAGTGCTTGGGAAAGTACTGATTGTCTCAGTACAATTCCATTCTAGGCACATGTAAAATCATGTTTTTCCATAAAATCAATATGAACAGAAGTATGACAGTGCCCAGGTATTACACTGTCACTATTTAATTTAGTAATACAGACACAATGAAAGATGATGAAAATAATGGAAAAGTTAATGCTTTCATAGTCCCTCAGGAAATCTCTGCTTGCTAATGACTGGTGCTATCTTGAACCAAATAATACTGATTATCTTAAGCAGTAAGATAACCTATGATTATTTTTTTATTTTTTTATTTTTTTAATCATTCATCCAAAAATTAAAAAGATTCATTTAGTTGAAATAATTCCCAAGACTTACACCTTATTTCAATGTCTGTGGAAATTATTTGGGCTGGATTGAGGTAAGAACAATATATAAAGGAAATCTTTATTTCCTTTACATTTTTTTTTCTTCAGAAAGCCTTCAAAGCACATCAGAAATTATCTTTTTTTTTTTTTTTTTTTTTTTTTTTTTTTTTTTTTTTTTTTTTTTTTTTTTTTTTCCAATCTTTCCTCAATTGTCAGGAATAAAATAGACACCTGCTTCCTCCTGATCCTGCCTAGAGCCTAGAAACATCTATATTTTTGTTATCTGCAGCTTGGAGAATGAACATACGAGTCTGCTGAAAGCAATAATTCAGATGCAGAAGTTTGATGTTTAAGGACTAAACATGTCATTGGGCAGATATTTTGAGGGAGCTGCAAACTATTCATTTTTACCCAGAAAACTAGCCCTTAGCAAGATTGTCTTTGACCTCTTCTGGCTTTCTTCCCAGCTCCTATTGATATCCTGGCAACAGAGAACTTCTGAAATTTCTTTGTAAAATCTGGATTGATGGCGCAGGAATTGAACTGGTGATGCCAGGCATATTTTTTCAATGTTCTAATGAGTTGTATATTCTTTCTGAGGCCAGCTGGCTGAGTAAGCTTTAGGTAAGATATGGCAGACAAAGCCAGAAAGTATTCATGTTAATAAATAGCTGCAGCAAAAACTAACTTCATTTCAAGAGTTTATAGGGCTTAAAAAAACTGTATAGACAATTTCCATCTAATGAATATGAAGAGCAAAACTAATTCTAGGGATTTTCTATTATACAAACACTGTATAAGCTTTCCCTCCTTTCCTGGTATCTTTTAATGCAAACAAAATTAAAAGACTTTGTCATTTGGCCTAGTAGAGCTCTGGCTAAGTGTGAAGCAGAGCTACAGTTTACCCTTAGAGCCTTAAGCCTGAGCCAAGAGTTGTGGCTACAGTATAATAAGTATTAGATTGAATAAAAGTCTGGATTTGATTATGTTTGGTAGTGACAGGTGTAGGAAAGACATAAAAAACAAAACTATAGGAGTTTTTACAAATAATACTGAATGCTGAAAGTAGACATTTTATTCTTTTTGAATATGTCATCGACTGTAAAGGAATTTTATTAGCTTCACATATAGAAATTGCTGGTGAAGGTAGTACTACAAAGAGTACATTTTTAACAGATCTTGAGACTATCTGATCCACTGAAATAATACTGGAGCATTTTTAATGAGAGTTTTTGCATAGACAGTCCATAAGACTATATACAGCCATGTCTACCAGCATGAATGTCACTGTTTTTTACTGTGGTAAACACAGGTATTTTTTCTGGATCTTGAAGGTATCTGAGAAACAGAAAGTAATGTAGAGAACAAGCACACGTCCATAGAAAAAAATGGACAATTGTAAAATCTACTGGAATTTAAAATGCCTTAAAATTCTTTGCCTCAAAGTGCGGACTACCCGCTCACTCCACTCTTCTCTGAAAATGCTCTAGTTTTAGAGTCAAATAAAGACTCTAGACATTAAGTTCCATTCTGCTAGTGGAGAAACAAAATTGTGAAACTTGAGGGCCTTTTGGAGTTGGGCCTTCTGTGAGATTGCCTTTTTGATCTAGTCACTCTTATCTATTCTAAGGCACCAGTCTCTCATTTGATATTCCCAAGACAGTGCTGATGGTACTTTGAGGCATTGCCTAAATGGGTCATCTCAAGATATACCAGGAATTCACAATGCTGGTGAGTAGCCCAGCCCAGTTAATCCAGAAGAGCTTCATCCAAAAGCTACACATAGAATTCCAGTACTCCAGTTAACTTTTCTGTATTAGGACAGCTCTGTTAAAAAAGTAACTTTGTTGAAGTATAAAATTCAATATATAGGTAAAATGCATTTTTTATGAGTATACAATAATGTATAAATCATATCATAACATCAAAACTGTTATAAAATTTATGAGTACTGTCAAGGCATGGTGCAGGCCGTCTTATCTCTGGGAGCCAGAAGCTACAGGGTACTCCTATGTCAGCAGGGCAGGAGCTCCAAGCAAGGGAGCAGGTTTGGTACAGGAAAACAACCAGCCACAGCTCCTAGTCCAAGAATATTTGTAGTAGCAAGTCAAATATACTTCAGGCTGCAGAACAATGGAGTACATGCCTAGACAGATATCACTGCAACACAGCTGAAATTTCACTTTAGTCAAGGGCCTTAGATGGAAAGTCTCCGCTTAAAAACAGATCATAAGGAAAATAAGAATAACTCCTTGAGGAGAATATTTTCATTGTCCTGGTGATAATGAGATTTTTGTGGTGTGAATCCTAGGGCATGGACTTGGAAGGGGTCTGGAGCTCTGTGTTTTAAGGAGAGTAACCACTATAGGGAGAATTTTTGATCACTTGAGCTAAAGAGTTGGAGCCTGAGTTAACCACAATGCAAGAAACTCAACAATCTGTATAGGAACTGTTCCAAGGGCAATTTCTACAAGTCCTAAGACCAGGATTCCTGTTGGGAAATCCTCTGTGATCGTTCTTCATGAACTGCTTCTCCTTCACTGTCATTCTTGAAGGCTCCAGTAAAACAAGTAGCTCTTTACCATCAGGCTGAGAGGCATTTTCTGAGACATTTCTCAGATTATGGACAACGTACTACATTTTAGTATCATAAAGATATTAGGTATGACCAACACCCCACAGCCATCAAAGAGATATTACAGCACAGTCCTTACCTCCAAGTGTACGGCACAATCTCCTTGATGGTCTGAAGAACAAAACTCCATCACATTCTTGGACTACAGTTAATGTGACACGATGGCCTAGCTTTCTGCCTAACATATTCTTAACATTTTAACCATATTTGGAAATGTATGTCAGAAGAGTTTATATTGTTGCCTGTCCACAGCTGAAGTCACTACTGAGTTAAGCGCACATACTGAGAAAGAAAAACATAAGGAAAAAAAAAAAAAAAAAGAAGGGAAAAACAAAACTTACAGTTTGGTGTTTAGCTGTCCAAAAATTTTGCTTCTTTAAGTACGGAAAGGTGCTCCATTGGAGTTCACTGCATTATTAACAAGAGTTTTCAGCCAGACATTGCAGCATTTGATTTTGAGTAGAAAACTGAGCTACAAAGGGGAATGTAGCAAAATTTTTATAACATTATCAAATTTCACAGTTCTTTTTCTCTTTATAACATTTGAAACTGCCAAAGCACCCCTTACAAATTATGTTTTATCCATATGTTTTAGCAGTTCTTTAGAACTCATGCTCCAATGAAGACTTTGAGATGCCCTGTTTCTTTTCCCTTTGATGCACAGGCTTCTGTATTTCAAATCTAGAAGCGTTTTCAACTGTGTAGTTCAAGTGTGGCTATTATTTTTGCCTAATTAAAATTTGATTCTGATGTCTGAAATGTATTAAAAGTAAGATAAGCGTAAATCAGATGATCATGAACCCAAAATCAAAGTAAAATTTAACCCTGTCTATTATTTCTTCTGCAGCAGTCAGTTGATGACTCATTCATTTGTTCATTCACCTCTATTCTGTACTGCACAAGTAGATAGATTACTTGGAAGTGAAATATGTTCTATTGTTGTAATGCAGTTCTCTTATACAGTTGAGGAATTTGAGTAAAAACAAGCAAGAAAGAATTGACGTGTATACAACTCATTATTCTGTTGAGAACTTGTTTTGATGCATCAGTCAATGTAAATCACTGGTGTTACAATGGCATTGATTACAATTTTCATCTTTTTGATCACATCAGAAATTCTTCCTCAGGATAACATATAATATGTATTTTCCATCAGATTTCAACTTTTTCATAACATGACTCACCTCCTACTGAAAGCCATGCAGATCACTTATTTGCTTCATATAGCTGTCAGAAAGGGAAAGTAACTTTAGGAAAAAAAATTGTTTGATTGTTTTTAAAGATATGTATTAATTTAATTAGGAAACTGGAAAGAAATTGAAATAAGCATAATCCAGCATGCATTTATATATTTACACTAATGAAGGAGCTCAGTTGACAGTGGCTCTGGACCTAACATTGTTGCTTTCTGACCTAGCTGCCTTTGTCAGCACTATTTAATGATAAGGTACGCAGACTTTATCTATATTTGCTTCTAATAAAGCTTTGTTAGAAGGATTTAATTTTCCAGTTTATCTAGCAACATTCCCCAGAGTGGTTGCTGAGAATTCCCCCTTTGCTTGTCTCCTTCACAGAGACAAAGTTGATGACCTCAACAGAATGTGAAAGAACACTGCCCACAGATTGTTAGGCTATCTACATGAACTGGCTATCTACAGGAACTGGTGCTGTTCAGTCTGGGAAAAGGGAGGCTGAGGGGAGGCCTTACTGCTCTCTTCCAATATCTGAAAGATGCTTACAGCGAGAGCGGGGTTGGTCTCTTCTCACTGGTGACAGGACGAAGGGAAATGGCCTTAAGTTGTGCCAGGGAAAGTTTAGGTTGGAAATCAGGAAAAGCTTCTTTACAGAAAGGGTTGTTAAGCAGTGGAATAAGCTCCCCAGGAAGGTGGTTGAGTCATCATCCCTGGATGTGTCTAGAACCCGTTTGGATGTGGTGCTCAGGGACATGATTTAGCGGAGGGTTGTTAGGGTAGTATGGTTAGGTTGTGATTGGACTCGATGATCTTTAAGGTATTTTTCAACCTGAGTGATTCTATGATTCTATGATAACAACTTGGAATATGGCAAGTGTAGACACAACCGCCTCATGCTCAAGGTCCAAGAAATGAAATACATAGGTCTCACCAAAAGTAATGCTTCCTATTTATCTCCATGGAAACAACAACAGATGCAAAGTGCACAATAACACTCTTTATAGAAAAAATTCTCAGGTGCAAAACAGTAATTTTTAACAGTCACCACTATTATCTACACATTTTCACCAGAGATGAACAAGAAACTGTACTCCACACTCATAATAAATCTGCAAGTGACTCACTGTTTCACAGCTACTATGATGATAGGAAAATATTGATAGGAAAAATGTTGATCTGAACAGATGAAAGTCAGAAGGCACCAAATCCAAACTATATAGTGAGTGTAATAGAATGGTCCAACCAAGATTGTGCAGGTAATGTGCTCCATGGTCTTCAGACTGGTATGGGGACTGGCATTATAGGGTAGCAAGAGAAAGGATGTCTTCTTATCTGGCCTGATTCTAGATTTTAAAGCTTTCAACTGAGTTATCACAATATACAGGTCAGAGTTTGTTTTTTTCTGGGTTCCTGGAAACCCGGAAGGATTATCCTTTTCTATCCCAAAAGATAGTGCAGTCACTCTACTCACTCAGTGCTATGTCTTGAACTTTCTCTTTGATGGAGAATTTACATGTCATCACTTCACAGACTGCCATTTTGACTCTAGCTCATACTGGTGACAACGTCTCATCTAGAGTAATGATGTGATAGAGGAAACTGTCACCTTCAGCCTCATATTGGTTCAATAGGTCCCAATAAACTTTTATACAGTGTTCTTTCTGTTCTTGTGTGAGCATTCAAGCAATCCACCTGGCACAAACCTTGTGATAGTCCAGTGTTGCCATTATCATTCCTGTTGCTGCTGAACACCACACATCCCTTCACTCACATTCTCCCCACTTCAATTAGATGGGGGAGAGAATAATATATATATATATTTAAGTTATATTTCATGGATTGAGATAAAAACTATTTACTAGAACAGAAAAGAAAGAGAAATAGACGTAATAATAATAATTACTATTATTATAATTTATATATATACACAAAACAAGTCATCCACAAAGCAATTGATCACCACCTACTGACTGATGCCCAGCCAGTCCTCAAGCAGCAACAGCCTTAACACCACCAGCCAACTTCACACAGTGTAATAATTTTCTTCACATGATGTTGTATGGTATGGAAAATCCTATCCCTTTGGCCCATTTAGGCAAGCTGTCCTGATTCTGACCTTTCCCAGCTCCTTATGCCTCCACAGCCCCCTGTACAAAAAAACTGAGAAACTGAAAGGCCCTTGGCTCATTGCAGCAATGCTCCAAAACAACTAAATCATCAATGTGTTGTCAACATTGTTTTTCTCCTAAAGCCACAACATAGCATCAAACCTCACATCATGAAGAAAACCATCTGTAATTCCATACAAGACTGTAACTGAAACAATTATTTACTGTAGAACAGCACTTAATAGATCTTAGTATAACCTCAATGATATTTGAGTCCACAACATAATTGCTACTACAAATACTTTTAGTATTTAATTTAATAAAACTTTTTAGTTTATTAATACTGAAAATCATACATGTGAGATATCATCTCAGTGTATCTGCCAACATTTATTTGTAAAATGTGGCTTTAATATTTTTATTACTTGATTATTCATTGTTTGCCATATCTTTTTTTTTTTTTTTTTTAATTGCAGGGGTGGAATATTGTCTAAGAAAACTTTTATAAAAACTTTAGAGTAGATTATGCGATTTAACTATTCTTTGACTAAAAAAAGGATCAGATGACCCAGTGCAAATTGCAACTTCAGAAAACTAATGTGTCTGTTTGAAAGGATTGTACAACCACACACAGCATTAGTTGAAACTATGAAAAACAAAGGTTAGCATTAATATAATTATGAATATATATTGTCTGTATGTGCTCCTTTCCTAGAAAACTTATTTGGCAATTATTGTAAAAAGTCTACCAGCATTCCTTATCTCAGCAAAATATCAAAACTTGCAGTAAGCTTTAAGTTGCTTAGATTTTATGAAACTTTTTTTTTTTTTTTTTTTTAATTATTTTCCTTATATACTTCACAAATCCGAAGGGAAAAGAAATATTTACAAAGATGAATCCCCAGTGGAGTGTGTCAACTGTCTTATTCACAAGCATCCTTTCCTTTTATTAGAATGTAAACTGTTTCCTGCTACAGACGGTATTGCTTGCATGAATTGTAATCTGCTTCCTGAAAAGGGATTTCCAAAGGGTTGTAAGTTCTTCAGAGAGACAGTAAAATTTCTTCTAGGTGTTGACTGGAGGATTAGCTCTGATCCTCATGTTACATTTCAAATTTATTCTTGTTCATGTTAATAACATCCAAAAATCTTGTTGATTATATGAAAAATATGTTTTATTTTGTTGATTAAGAGAGTGATCTGCAAAGGTATAAAATGTCTGCTGCAAAATCTAACCATATTTGAGGTTGCAGTTTCAATTACACAGACTGTACACAAAACAGTATTCATTTTATAATTTTGGCAATAGCTGCTCCCTAAGTAATCTTTTTTCATAACTGAATGATATTCACACTATTTTTTTTTCTTGTTATTATATATATTAACTAAACAAACAAACAAACAAAAAAGAGCCCAGTGGTAAGAACTGAGAAAGTGCTTCCTCTGTGAATGTTTGAATGAAAGCTTAATTTATTCCAGAACTCCTTATATGTCTTAAAAGAGCTTATGTCATTATTCAGAGTGGATGTAACTGTCATGCTAAGCAAGACTTGCTATACATCTGGTCTTGGCTTCTGAGAAAGACTTTGGATGAGAGATGAAGTTCAGCTCACGCAACTGTGTCTACCATACTGATATCTGTATCTGATACAGCCGTCTAGAATCCTGTTATGTCTGTCAGAGAGCAATAAGTGCTTCTATTCTGCAGTTCAGTTTACCACACAGGAAATGAGAACAAAGCAACCATTCATTTCAAAATGCCTACTTGTCTCCATTTCCTATGAATAGAGCCTAAAAGGGCAAATATTTATGTTATAGATGCTGAAAATGAAATGAGATGAATTGCATATGTAGTTGTTTTACATCATAAAAGACTCTACTATTTATGAATTTTAACTTAGAAATTTTATAATAATAAGGATGTCAAACAAAGGAATCTGATGTTCAAGATGTCGTGATATCAGTGACCTTTCAGTGAATGTTTCTATTAAGTTTCTAAAAGACTCAACCCACTCTCTAACTACCTATGCCTCAGAGGACTATTACTGACTGCATATGTGGCAAAGCTGCTTTTTGCCATTTTGCTATTGAGAGAAAATGATACTAAGGACAGGGAAAAAAAGCTGCCTTCTACTTTTGCTGTCACAGTAAAGACTGTACAAGTGTAGAGTCTTGCATCTAGGGAGGAATAACTCCATGCACCGGTACAGCTTGGGGGATGACCTGTTGGAGAGGAGCTCCGCAGAGAGGGACCTGGGTGTCCTGGTGGACGACAGGTTGGCCATGAGCCAGCAGTGTGCCCTTGTGGCCAAAAAGGCAAATGGCATTCTGGAGTGCATTAAAAAGAGCGCGGCCAGCAGGTCGAGGGAGGTGATCCTCCCCCTCTACTCTGCCCTGGTAAGGCCTCATC
>JAOWBP010001526.1:52047-67885 GCA_028571105.1 Tragopan temminckii | reverse complement strand
ACGTGAGAAATACTGGAATCCTGGCTGCCAGTGAAGACCGAGGCAAAGAACTCATTCAGTACCTCAGCCTTCTCTTCATCTGTCGAAGCCAGTTCTCCTTTTACATTTACCAAAGGAGGTACACTCACTTTGGCCTGTCTCTTCTGGCCAAAGTACCTGTAGAAAGTCTTCCTATTGTTTTTCACGTCCCTCACCAAGTTCATTTCTGCCTGCACCTTGGCTTTCCTGATCCCACGTCTGCAAGTCCATACGGCATCCCTGTATTCTTCCCAGGTGACATGCCCTTGTTTCCAGAGCTTGTACGCACCTTTCTTTGCCCTCAGAGTGCTCAGCAGGTCCTTGCCGAGCCATGCCTGTTTCCTATCTCCTCTGCCCACTTTCTTATTCAGAGGGACAGAGAACTCTAGTGCTCTTAGGAAGGCATCCTTGAAGAGTAGCCAGCTCTCCTCAACATCTTTGTTTTTAAAGACAGCATCCCAGGGAATCTTGGCCAACAATTCTGTAAACAGGTTAAAGTTCACTCTTCCAAAGTTCACTGTCCTGATGCCACTCTTTGCCAGGCCCACATCCCTCGAGATCACAAACTCGACCGGGGCGTGGTCACTGCAGCCCAGGCTGCCTCCAACCTTAACACCTGATCTCATCTGCATTGGTGAGCAGCAGGTCCAGCAACACTTCACCTCTGGTTGGTCTGTCCAATATCTGGACCAGAAAGTTATCATCAGTGGATTCCAGGAGCCTCCTGGACCTCTTGCAGCTTGCCATGTGGTCTTTCCAACAGATATCCAGATGGTTGTAGTCACCCATCAGGACAAGAGCCCGTGAGCACAATGTCTCCCGCATCTGAAGCAAGAAACCTCGTCAACAGACTCCCCTTGATCATGTGGCCTGTAGTATATCCCTATCACCAACTGGCCTTTGTTAGTCCCTCCCCTAATTCTAACCCACAGGCTCTCAACCTGTTCCTGACTGTTTCTCAGAGGGAGCTGCTCACAGTCCACCCACTCTTCGACATAGAGGGCAACTCCCCCACTATTCCTACCTTGCCTATTCCTTCTAAAGAGCCGATATCCCTCAGTGGTGGTATTCCAGTTATGGGAGTCATCCCATCATGTTTCCGTGATAGCAACAAGGTCCTAACTTTCCAAGCACATCACAGTTTCCAACTCATCCTGCTTATTTCCCAGGCTGTGTGCATTGATATAAAGGCACTTTAGCTGGGCTTTCCAACTCACTGTCTTTATAGAGGATCTAGGATCCTCTAAAACAGCAGCATCCCCAGCATCCCCCTTCCCTAACCCATCCCTTCGTACTCCACCATCTTCACCCATCAAGTTTGGTACGAGCCCTCGAGCAACCCACTCAACCCTAGCAGCCCTCATTTTGTCCCCTTCCCCCTTCATACCTGGCTTAAAGACCTTTCAATGAGTCCCGCCAGTTCCTCGGCTAAGATCGTCTTACCCCTTGAAGACAGGCTACTTCCATCTGCAGCCATCATGCCAGGTGCTAAGTAAACTGCCCCATGGTCAAAAAAGCAAAATTCCCATGTTTACACCAACTTCTAAGCCATTTATTTATGAGGTGACTTTTTTGGATCCTCTCAGTATCCTGCCTTGCCACTGAAGGTATAGAAGGAAACACCACCTGCACACCCATTCCATCAACTACCTGCCCCAGTCTCCTGAAGTCTTTTTTGATAGTCCTGAGGCTTTTCTCAGCAACTTCATCACTGCCAGCCTGAATTATCAGTAAGGGCTAATAATCAGAAGGGCGAATCAGTCCAGGAAGTTTCCTACAAATGTCTCTGACCCATGCCCCAGCGAGGCAGCTCCCTACAGGTAGGGTCAGGGTGACATATAGGCTTTCCGTTCCTCTCAGCAGGGAGTTGCCTATGACAACCACCCTTTGTCCTTCTGGGTGGAGGCAGTTGTGAGATGTGGGGTCAACCGCTTCACCCAAGACAACCTCATGGGTGGACCTTCCTCCACACCCCCACTCACCTCTCCCTCGAGTTCCAAGGCCTCAAACCTATTGCGCAGAGGCACCTGGGGAGCCGAGGATGGTCAGGATGGGGGATGCCCACTTCACCAAGCCAGTATCCATTTCCAGTCCTCCTCCATTCTCAAATTGTTGCTAGGGGGAGGAGAAGACAAGGGGCTCACTGCAGCACCATCTACCTGCCTGTTCTCCTCTCCCACCTATTTGCAAGGCAACTGGAGGTGATGTGTTCCATGTGGAGCCTCAGCCGTGTACCAAGATCTCGGGGCTGATAGGGACTGGCACCACCAATCAGTCTCCCTCTCACAATCCTTTATGGTCCTCAGCCTCTCCACCTCCTCCTTCAGGTCGACCACAAGGCTGAGTATGTCATTTAGCTGGTCACATCTTATACAAGTGCCACCTCCATCACCCAGCACTGCAAAGGCCAGGCTCTGGCACTCATGACAGCCAGTGACCTGCGTACTAGCATCTCGTGTTGGGGCCTCAGTCTGAGTCTCCACACTTTTCTCAGCATCAGCTATCCTTTCAAGCATGCACAGGACCTCAGTCTGGGTCTCCACATTCTTCCTGGCTGCATTCTTTCCTCTGTGTGAACATGGGACTTCTGTCTGATTCTTCACAATTTTTGTAGTGGTAGCCTTCTGTCGGCGTGCAGCCATTGTTAGAGCGCAGGCACACCAACACTACTAGATAGCCGTAAAGGGCTGTGACTGATCAGCCCTGCCCTGCTGCCGGTAGTGCTGGCTCTGCCCTCACTCTGTTGCCGGGTCGTTAACAGAAGCCCCCGCACTTATCACTCACTTGACAGTGATAACAACCCTCCTCGCTGTGTAGTCCCGTGTATGGGTGGCTTACAATTTCTCCTTTTTGAAACCGCCCACCTGATTCTCACACCCCGACTCCTCCACTCCGTCCCTGAGGCTTTTTCTAGCAGGGGGAGTGGATGCTGAGCGGTTTCCCTGGCAACGCCCACACCACGTCAGCCGCTCTTGCAAGAGCTGCTCAGCCGATAGCTGCCCGTCCACTCTGTTATCTCAGGGATCCCTGGATGAGGGAACCAACCGAAACCCCCCTGTACCTCGCGGTCAGTCGCTGCGGTTCTAGCAGGAACAGCTCTGAAGCAGCGAACCTCGGTGATCAACGGCTTCTTCCGGCTTTGTGTCCGTTTAAATCTCCCACCGTTGCCCTGGCAACGCCCCCGCTGCATCAGCCGCTCTCGTGAGAACTGCCTGGCCACGAGCTGCCTGGCTGCTCTATCGTCTCGGGGATCCCTGGGTGAGGGAATAGACCGAAACCCCCCTATACCTCACAATCAGTCACTGCGGTTCTGGCTGGAACAGCTCCGAAGCGGCGAACCTTGGTGATCAAGCAAGAGATTCCGGAGTCTGGCAAATTGCTTCTTTTCTCGTTGTTCTTAGGGTTTGAGATCCAGCAGCGATTTCATAACCCAAATAGGTTACTTGTGGTCGTGCCAACTGGGCTTTCTTTGGAGAAACTCGATAGCCATTAAATCTGAGAAAGTTTAGTAAACTAATTGTCCATGTTATGCAAATCGCCTTTGTTTCAGTAGCTATCAGAAGGTCATCAACATACTGTAACAGAGTTCCTTGTCCCGGGGGCCATACCCATTGTTCCTGGTCTTTGTCTAATTGGTTCCTGAAAAGAGTGGGACTATTTTTGAATCCTTGGGGAAGCACTGTCCATGTAAGTTGTATTCTTCTTCCTGAATCGGGATTCTCCTATTCAAAGGTAAACATTAGCTGACTTTCCGGAATCAATGGTAGACAAAAGAAGGCATCTTTTAGGTCCAGAATGGTAAACCATGCCAATTCCCCTGATAATTTTGTTAGCAGTGTATACGGGTTTGCTACCAATGGGTATAAATCCTCCACTGTTCTACTGATAGCCCTTAAATCTTGCACAACCCGGTAGCTCCCATCTGGTTTTCTTACTGGGAGGATGGGTGTGTTGTATTTTGACTCACGCTCCACTAACAACCCGAATTTCTGAAAACAGTCAGTTATTGGTTGGATTCCTTTCCTATCTTCGAATTTGAGGAGATACTGTTTAATCTGAACCGGCTGAGCTCCCTGCTTTATTCCAATTGCTATTAGTGCTGTATTCTGAGCCCTACCTGGGGTTTCTACTGCCCATACTCCAGGGTAAACTTGATCACTTACTTAGTCTGGGATCCTGGTCCCAGCAGGAGTAGTAATCAATGCTAGACTAAGCACCTCTATTAACTGATCTTCTTTTATCTTCAATTCCAATTTTCCTTCCCTAAACTTTATTTCAGCTTTGAGTTGTTGTAATAAATTTTGCCCTAATAGAGGTTTTGGGGAATTTGGCATGTACAAAAATTTGTGTGTCCCCACCTGCTTTCCCAGTTTGAACTTTAAAGGTTTAAGGAAATACACCTTTTCACTTTGGCCTGTGGCTCCCTTTACAATCACAAATTTGTTATTTAAAGGGGTCAGTGGTGAGGTTAGTACTGAATAAGTAGCTCCTGTGTCTACTAGAAACTCAAATCCTTCTTTTTCCCCTATCTTTATTTTAACCAGTGGATCCACTAGCGTAGATTCCCCAGGTCCCTGTCATTTCTCTGTTACTGGGGCCTGGCTCATTATCTGTGCCCTTGGTTTCCTTGCGTTCTGAAAGGGGCACTTGTTTTTCCAATGACCCTCTTCCTATAGGTGGCACACTGATCTCTTCATAGAGGGCCTTCTGGATCCCTCATTTGCACCTTTTGTAAAGCAGCTATTATCATTCTCTTTTCCTTTTTCCTATCCCCCTCTTCCCAATTACTATACACAATCCATGCTTCATCCAACAAGCTTTCCAAATTTCAGCTTTCTGTTGTCCTTAATTTCTGCAACTTTCATCTTATTTCCCCAGCTGATTGTCTAATAAACAGTGAAATCAATTGCTGTACTCCTACTTCTGATCCCAGGTCCAGAGGGGTAATTTATCCAGGAATTCCAAAGAAGTTTCCTTAAGCCCCTGTCTTATAGCATATAGAACAGACCAATTAATTATCTTGGGGATGGCTCTTTCCATTCCCCTTTCCACCTGTCACAGAGTTAACTAGATCAATCTACGCCCACGACAGGGGGGCAGTAGACCCATGTGCCCCCCTGGCCCCCAAAAATGGGAAGGAAAAGAGAAAAGGGGTAGGGAGATGGGAGCTGGGCTCAAGGAAAAAAACAAAAACAAAAACAAAAACAAAAAACAAACAAAAACAACAACAACAACAAAAAAACAGAACAGTGGCAACAATCTAAGGAGGAAAACTTTTTACTAACTATGATATCGGAATGCAAGATAACACAATATAATACAATCTAATTGAAATTGAAACTAATAAAGCAAATAAAATAGAAGAGAGAGAGAGAGGAATTTCCAAAAACTGAGCAGACCTGAAAGCACTGGCTTTTGGAAGCACCCTCCCTTCTCCAGACAGTGCATGAGCAAAAGGTAGGGCCAGATCCTGTGACTTCCATGACGTATCTTCCTCCCTGGCCGTGAGGTGGAGTATCAGTTCTTTAATTAACTGTACTTTGCATGATGTTATGATGTGGAATATCGATAGCAAAAATTACAAAACCATGACACCACACATCTCCTATAAGTTTCTAGCAGTTCCCATTCTGCTGCCCTGTTTGGATCCCAGTGTGGGTCCTGCAATGGGAAGTAGTCTTTTATGTCCCCATCCCTTCCTTGAAGGCTGTCTGCTGCAATTTCCCATGCTACCTTAAGAATCAACTGTTTCTCTGTTTCAGTTACTTGATCCAGTATCAAATGGATGTCCTTCTAATCAGGGTTGTGTTGGTCTATTAAAATTGGAAATGTCTAGCGACCCCAATGGGGTTGTTTCAATATCCTTTCGCTACCCCTTTCCAGGTTTCTAAGTCATATGATGAAAAGGGGACCTTAATCAAGAGAGCCCTTCCATTGGGTCCTACTGCCTCCCTTAACGGGGTTTGAAGTACTTCTTGTCTCCCCCTAGTCCTGCTGACTATTAGGCTCCTTAGAGCCTCAGCTCTCTCTGTCCCCAGTGCCTCTTCCAGGGGCATCCCAACCACGATGTTGACCAAGAATGCTCCAATAATTCCACTGAGTCCTGAGTTTTGTCTATTCTAGTGCAACACTGACCAATACTGCAAAAAGAACAGCACTGCTTCATACCCTTCTCTTTTCCCTCTCTTTGTCTTTTTCTAATGCAAAGACCATTGGGTCCTCGGAGGGTCCTAATCCACAGTTCCTTTGCCACTCTGGATGATTTTCGCAGGGTGAAGAACATGTCAGCATAAGCTGCTTCTTCCCACTTCCCTTCCCTTTGCAAAAACAACATTAATTGCAAAATGGTATTATAATTAAAAGTTCTGTTAAGCAGCCACTTCTCCCTGTCTTCCAACTTATACAATAACCACCACTGATTACAATATTTTATCAAAGTTTTCTTACTCAAGGTTCCTCCTCGCCCCCCCGCCACACTTTTCCAATGTGCCAAAATAAATCCTAACAGAGTCCGCTTTGGGACTTCTTTTCCTTGAGAAATTCCCTTTTTACTGATTCCTAATAGTTTCCAAGTTTCTACAAACAATCATAAATATCTCTATTATCAGAAAAAATCTCTCCTACCCCACAGTGTCGGCAGTATTCCTGATCATTCAAGGGAAACCATGAGATATTTATGATATTGTTACAACGCTGACACCGTACTATAAAAGGTAGGCTTTAGGATGGAAAGTACAATGCACTACTCCCTATCCAAATGCCTCCTGATATTATTCATACCACTCACACCTTGGATCCAATATTTAGCATTCACACTATATTAGCAGCTGCTAATAGTCTCTGCTGGTGGGTAATGGAGTCTGCCTACTTCTCCAGGGCACAGGAACACCAAATTCCCTGGACAAGAGCTACAACCAACGTCCCCCAGCAACAAGGGCACCTATATAGACTCTGTTGCTGGGTAATGGAGTCTGCCTACTTCCCTAGGGCATGGGAACACAGAATTCCCTGGGCAAGAGCTATAACCAACATCCCCCAGCAACAAGAGCTCTTATATTATAAATGGAATTTCACAAACAATAATTTTATGACAGAAATACTTAACAATTACAAAGATAACAACAATGACAAACAGTACTTATTAAAGGTTTTTCCAGAATATTACAAAACTTACATTCCCAAATGCATTATAGCCTTACTCTTGTTACCTGCGAGGATCTCAGAATTCTCGAGATACCTCCCTAAGTTGGGTCCCCACCTCCCGACAGAGGGGTATACTCCCACCCTGATTGTGCTCACCCAACCTATGCCTGCAGGTCCATCCTCATGGGGAGGATCCTCGCTCCTTCACCCCTGTGTAGAACATCTCCTTACAACTTACGGGTCTCCTGTACTTACAATATACCTTGTCCACATCCAGGATTCTTTCTTTGCTCCACAGTGGCAGGTCAGGTTGGGGAAGCCTTTCTGGGAATCCTCAGGGCACGCCTAAACGGTCCCCATCCCAGTTAGCCCTGCAAAACAACAAAGAACTCTCCTGCCTGGCTCGCCAAATTGACTTGCGGAAAATCAAATTCCATAACCACAAAGTGGTTATAAAGCAGGTAGTATCACCCCCTGGGTTACTGCTGCTAATTACTGTTTTCCATCTAGACCCCCTACTGGGGTTGGCTAATCTAGATAACACTTTCTCAGCTTGTCTATGAGGATATTACAGGGAACAATGTCAAAAGCCTTACTGATGTCCAGGTAGACATTATCCACTATTATTCTATTGTCTATCAAGTCAGCCACTTCATCTTACAGGGTTATCAGGTTCGTCAAGTATCCCTTCCCTCTTGTGAATACATGCTGGCTACTCCCACTTATGAAGGACTTTCTTGTCATTTGTGTTCCTGGAAAAGATTACCAGGAGTAGTTTTTTGTCATCTTCTGTTGTGTATTGATGTTAGCTAACTGCCAGGTGGCTACCACTCCCCTTCCTCAGCAGGACAGTATTTTTCTCAGGGAGAAAAATATGATGAAATATCTTGAGTTGAGATAAGGACAGGAAGATTGCTCACCAGTTACCATCACAGACAAAACAGACTTGACTTGGGGAAGATTAATGTAGTTTATTGCCAATTCATGAGCTGAACGCAAACTAAAATCACCTTCCATTTTTTTACTGTGGTCAACACAGATGTACTTTCTTTGGACTTTGAAAATATCTGAGAAACACAAAGTATTATAGAGCACAAGCATAGGTCCACAGACATAGAATGAACAATAGTAAAAACTAATGGAATTTTAAACCCCTTAAAATTCATTACCCCAAATTATGGGTTGCCCGCTGTCCCGGGGACTGAAGTTCAATGAGCATTAAGTGGTAGTTTTGATGAAGTCAATTGTCTAGAAGTTCAGGAAGCTAAACCAATATATAAAATGGAAGTGAACTTGGTGGAATATAAAACCAATACATGTTTATCAAATACAAGGACCTTAATACCTTGTGCACATTGCTTCTGGGTCTGGGAAGTTTCATATGTTTGGTTATGAAATGCACTTTCACAGAGAAAAATATGTCTATGTACAATTACAGACATGAGAAATAAAGAGAGATTTTAAAAAGTATTTAATTTCACTGTGAGAAATGAATAACTGACGGAAATACTGCAGTCTACACAACTTCTACAAAATGATGCCCTCGTAACTCAGAAAGCCAACTGTAACCTGGCCAGCAGGTCAGTGGAGTGAAGATGTTAAGGTCCAGAGGAAGGCCATGAAGATGATCAGAGGCCTGGAGCACGTCTCCTATGAAAACAAACAAACAAACAAACAAACAAAAACAACCAATAAACAAACAAACAAGGAAACAGGACTTGTTTAGCTCCGAGAAGTCTCCAGGTAAACTGTCAGCACTCAGTCGAGTTAGAGAGCTCTCTCAATTTCTTGTGGCATCACAATAGATCTCTTGTGTTCAACACATATCTTATATAACATATACACTTACAAATAGTAAGTTCCTGTAACAGTTAATTGGCCGTAACTTCTCCCAAACAACAGTGATAAAGAATGAAAGGTTTCTCAATTGTGACAAGATTAACAGCGCATACAAAAGAACCTCCTGTTTATCCTTTGACTCCATTTGCTCTTTGTCTTACATTCCAGTCTCCCAAGGCTTCACAGTGATAAGGTCTATCAAGGAGTTTGTTAAGCTCTTTGGTGACTCACTCACAGTTACATCTTCCCCCACAAGAAACCACACTGCAACCTTCCAGTACTTAAGGGAAACTTATCAATAGGAAGGTGGCTGACTTTTTACACAGTCTGATAGTGATAAGACATGGTGGAATGGCTTAAAATTAAAAGAGGGGAGATTTTGGTTAGATGTTAGGCAGAATTTTTTTTCACAGAGGGTGGTGAGACACTGGAACAGGCTGCCCAGAGAAGCTGTGGAATGGCCTGGAAAGGTTCAAAGCTGGGCTGGATGGGGCCTTGGGCCATCTGATCAAGTGGCTAGCAACCCTGCCCACAGCAAGGGGTTTGGAACTATGTGATGTTTAAGGTCCTTTCTAACATAAACCATTCTATGATTCTACGAGAATTCTTTCAATTATTATTCTATAATCTTTGAAGTCTGGAAATGTCCCAGTTAACTGAAAGCTGGCAAATGTCATTACAGTTTTCAAGAAGGACAATAAAAGAAGACATTGGGAATTACAAGCCTATCAGGCTCATGTCAGTGCCTGGTAAAATTATGGAGAAGATTAGAGGGAGAGTTATTGAAAAACACTTGAAAGTGTTCATTGGGGTCACTCATTCACTGGGGAAAGTCCTGTTTAAGAAACTTCATTTCCTTTTATGACAATGTTACTGGTATATTTGTCTTAAGGAAGACAATAGATGTAATCATTTGTATTGCAGCAAAACTTTCAGTACTGTTTCTCACAGTATCCAACTTGATGAAATAACCAGCATACAGCTAGATAAATACATCATATAATAGGTGAGTAATTGGCTCATGGGAGGAGTTCAAATGACAATATCTTGGGTAGTTTCAGTCACAACTGGGGCTTCCCAAGGCCCCAAAAAGGCCAGTCCTACCCAGGGGCATATCAGAGGCAGCATTACTATCTAGTCAAGGAGAGAATTTGTCCCGCTCTGCTCCTTGCTATTGTGGCTTCACCTCAAGTCTAGTTCTGGGCACCAGAACATAAGGACATTAAGCTATTAGTGAGCATCCAAAGAAGGGCTATGGAGATAGTGAAAGTTCTAAAGGGGAAGATATATAAAGAGAGGTAGAAATCACTTGCTTTGATCAGCCTAGATATCCTACAAGATACTGTGGAGCAATTTCATGGTGGTCTATATCTTCCTTGTGAGGGGAGGAGGCGTGGTTGGCAGGCTGAGGGAAATGATCCAGTCCCTCTAGTCTGTGCTGGTGAGATCTCACCTCGAGTACTGTGTACAGATATGAAGTCATCATTACAAGAGAGATATGTACCTGTTGGAGCTCATTCAGAAGAGGGTCACAAAAATCATTCAAGGGATGGAATACTTGCACTATGAGGACAGACTGAGAAAATTGGCACTGTTCAGCCTGGAGAATAGAGGGCTCTGGGGGAGACCTGGTAGGGTCCTTTCAGTATCAGAAGGGAAGCTATAAGAAAGGAGACAGACTCTCCAGCAGGGTATGTTGTGACAGGTCAGAAGGAAATGGATTCAAACTGAAAGAGGGGAGATTTAGATTGGATATAAGAAAACTGTTTTTTACAATAATGATAGTGAAACGCTGGAACTGGTTGCCCAGAAATGTGCTGGATGTCCTGTCCCCAGAGACATTCAAGGTCAGGCTGGTTGGGTTTCTGAGCAACCTGATATAGCAGTAGATGTCCCTCTTCATTGCAGAGGAGTTGGACTAGAGAACCTTTAAAGCTCTTTTCCAACTCAAACAATTCTATGATCTATTTTCTCTAGTGACAAGTGATAGGATACTCAAATGGCATGAGATTGCATCAGGGGAAGTTCAGACTGAATATTAGGAAAACATACTTAAGTAAATGAGTGGTTGGGTGCTGGAACAGGCTCCCAAGAAAGTAGTCACAGCAGCAAGCCTGCTGGAGTTCAGGAAACATTTAAACAATGCTCTCAGACATACAGTTTAATTTTCAGTTAGTCTTATGTATGAAGCCAGGATTTGATGATCCTTGTCATCCCTTCCTACTCAAGACAGTCTCTGATTCTAAGATTCTAATACAATTGCTGTCACTTGAGAACCTAAAAGATATCCTGGCTTTTGGTTACTTCTTTGGAAGAGAACAGGTGTTCTAGTAGTCATATGTCACATCTATTAGACACTTGTAAGTAATTCATATATCCTATAGACTTTTAAATGATTTTTTTTTTATTTTATTTTATTTTATTTTTTTTTAAAGAAATAACCCCAGTACGGTAAGTACAGTAAATGGATTAGGTAAATTTAGTTAGTTTACACTTTGATTTGGCTGAATGACTTCACTGACTTCATTGACCATAATAACTAGATTTCCATTGGCCACACTGAGAGCTCTTTTTTATGTTTCCACTTAAATTATTGGGTCATATAAGACAATCTTGTCTGTATACTAACAAAAGAGACATGAGAGAGACAGTGGCAGATGGGGAAACCCAAATAATAATATCTTGCTCTGGCTACTCTCAGGCCTATTATAGGAGAACCTTCAGTTCATCATATCAGTTTCACAAGTCCAGAGGAGAACAGGGGCACAAATGCATTCAGGAACCTAAAACAAGTGTATGGAGGAAGAGAAATGCTGTTCAGACCCTTCCTAAGGCTGTCCCAAAAGATCATTAGCCCTTGTGTCCAAGTATGAAACTGATCAAGATGTGTGGAAACTGGAAAATCTTTGGGAGTTGGAGATGCTTCCAGGGGATGTTGGACATGTTATATATGAAGATGTGAGTACAAGAACAGCAGTGAGACCCTAGGTCAGAGAAACCTGTGTAGCCATAGTGCAGCACTTGAACCAAGTGAGAGTCTGAATGTCAGCCATTTCCCTGGAGGGACTGAGTGCCTTGATATCAGCAACTGTTGAGATTGGAGTGAGCAGAATCATGTGTCAGACACTAGAGTGGGACCAGGGCGTAGGTTCCCACATGTTCATGCTGCCAGCAACTGGGGAGCATGCAAATGTGAGAGTGACTGCACAACTACTAGCAAAGATGAAGCCAGACTCACTGTTGCAGAGGCCTCGGAGCTAGGAAGTTGTCTATTTAAAAGGGCAAGACCAAAGGAGGAGCTGGCTGTCAGAGGTCTTAACCTCTAGGTAAGGGGGGGATGGGTGGGGAGGTGGGGGAGAGGGAAGATCTTATGGAAATAGACAAACACAATCTTAGCTAAAGAACAAAAATAAAATCTGGTTTAAAAAATAAAAAAAAATATATCCCATTAATAAATTTTCTAGTAATCTGAAAAAATGGATCTAATTAACAGCTTTTGAAGAATTTTAGGGAAGGCTGACATCTTTGTTTTCTGCAAGAGTAGGAAACTCAGTTTACTGGCTTTTTTGTCCTTATAATGATAAATTTCTGCTCTTTAATAGGGATACGTGCGGGAATGAACAAAAAGACACAAGGATAAACTTAATTGACTGTCTAAATCTTTCATGAATTAGATATGCCAATTTCACAATGGCTATGTGAGCACTGACATGTCACTTATTTTGGTTTATAGTTAACCTGCTGTGGTTGGAGAGCATCCTCACAGCCATTACACTGATAATCTGAAACAATTCCTTGCAGTAGCTGAGAGGTGAACTATCTAATGAGGCATGTACTTCTAGTCTGTCACTATATGTCCCTATATTCTTTCTTTTAATGAAACTGGAATAAGAATCATCTACAGTCTTAAAATCAATTTTGGATTTTTTATTTTTATTTTTTTTTATTTGGAGATAACTTAAATGTAAACAAAAATTAAGAGCTCAGTGTAGGATTCACTTGTAAAATGTTGTGACTTGTGAAGCAAAGGTAAGACTATTTCATTTCTAATGTCAATTACAGCTATGCTACTTAATATGGAAACAGGATTACCAGAATACAATCAGAAAAAATACTTGCTGAACAGTGTGATACCAAGAGAGAAAGACTATAAATTTTCTATGCATTATTTTGCAACAATTACAGAAACAAATACAGGAGAATGCTTTTAGTACTGCTGAATTTTCCTTTTTAATTTATTTCCTTAGGAATTAAATGTAGGAAAAAAAAATTAGGAACACTCTCTGAACGAACTATCAATCAAAGTTCTATGTAAAATGTGTAACATGCTAACACACATAATAACATTTGTTTTGTTGGTTTGTTGTTTAATTTTCCTTTTTAAAGGAACGAAACCATGTGAATAAAAAAATAGTGTAAGTATCAACACTTCTCTTCTTTCACTGAAATAAAACAAAACTAGTGTTTAGAGTCTCTTAATTCTTCACTGCACACATAGAGTTGCCATCATTTGTAACTCCAGTGATATTATTAATCAGAAAAAAAAAAAAAAAGAAAAAAAAAAGAAAAAAAAAGTATCTTATCTTACTATTTGTTAGGAAATGGCTAAATAGTCACAATTTCATTATCTAAAGTTTACAAAAAATTCTGCATCATAAATTTTCAGCTAGCTTCTAACGTCTGTATTTATGGATCAGAATAAATCCCCTGACCTTCAATCTATCTGACAATTCAAGCTATCTGAAATATCAACTGAAAATCAATAGCCACTAACATTAAATCTTTGTGAAGAGTTCATCAGCTGGACAATTGATATCAGGGAAGAAGAGAGAGAAGTATATAAGAAACCTGAATTAGTCTCTAAAATTAGCAAATAGGACAGCTAAATTGGTGTTATTTCTTCTCATCCTTAAGCAGTGAAAAAATCCAAGATGAAGATAATTAATTTCTGGGTTTTATGTTTTTTCTGATGTTTTGAGAATGACCCAACAATGACAGTGTCAATTAAAAAAAAAAAAAAAAATGACATTGATGCTGAAATACAAGCATTGCACAAACAAATATGTGCAGCATAATAGGTCAGAAATTATTTGTATTATGTTACTTTCTGGTTTTGTTGGATAAAACAACAACAAAATTTCCCTTCAACAATCATGTCTTAGTTCTATAAGTTTTACACTGAAGTTCAAGTAGTTCGAATTAAGAACTGACTAACTAAATTAGTGTCTTGAAATGCACATCCTAATAACAGTAAACAGATGCTACTGAATCTTGATGGGTGTTATTGTCAATGCCTGGAAGTAACACAGACAGACAGTGTATGTATATATTAACATCATGTTCACTCAAATTGGATACAAGTGCTGTGTGCCACAAGGACCTTCAAAGACGAAAAGCCTACTTAAATACCCTTATTTCTATAAATATTTTTGTAATGATATACTTGTTCTGTTAAGTTTTACATAGTTGTTCACACAAGGAGGAAGACACTGCATTAAGTAAATCAGTGTGACTGATAGAGTAGAAGTAAAGATATTTCTTATACATAAATAGTAATTTCACAGGCTTAGCATTGATACTGCTATGTGGAAGATTATCTGTAGCATTCTAATTTATTAACTTGACTTTCAAATTTTAGCATTTCTCATTTTATACTTGTAGCATACATCTGTGTCTGGTTTAGAAATTTTAAATGTTCAGTAAATGCAAATTCTCAGATGTATGTAAGTGTGTTTCCTCAATAATAACTGACCACAGGGCAAACTTACCTGGGAATAAAGGAATACAGACACAAACAACAACAACAACAAACACAAATTTTTAATAAAGGCCAAATTCTTAAAAGGAAACAATAAAACAACAAGAATCCTAAGCAATCACTAGGGGACTATTCTTACTCTTCTATTAAGAATCTAGATGCACTGAAAAATTTGTGTTTGTGAAACATTCAAGATGGAAGACAAAGTTTTCTTAGATGCATCACAAATAAAGGAATCGAAGTAAGAGAGATCATTTGAATTTAAAATTAAATTATTAGATTGAATGCTTAGCTTTGGTACATTTCTCCTTAATCAAATGAAAGGTGACACATCAATTCTCCTGCCATGTGGTGTCAATTCTTGTGTAAGATTACACCTTGCAGAATTAACACACTTTGTAAATGGAAAAGAAGGAAAATAAAGAAAGAGTTATCAAAGAACATCAGTGTGATAGCAAGATCAACTGGTATTTATGTTGATATTTACTTGGTGAAGGATGTGAAAGATAACAAGAACGGGTTCTACAGGTACATATTCAGGAGGAGACAGGCCAAGGAGAGTGTTCCCCTTCTGATGAAAAGTAGCGGGAGGCGGGCTTCCTCAGACATAGAAAAAGCTGAGGTACTCAATGAGTGCTTTGCCTCAGTCTTTTCATGTCTGCCAGGACCATAAGCCTCCAGATGGGGTGTGGGGAGTGGTTTCTGTCCCATTGTAATAGTGGAACAAGTCCTAGTCCTCCTTATGAAACTGAACGTGTATAAGCCCATGGGGCCAGATGATATCCATCCTAGGGTTCTGAAAGAGATGGCTGATGTGGTTGCCAAGCCCCTCTCCATCATATTTGAAAAATCATGGCTGTCTGGTGAAGTCCCCAGTGACTGGAAAAAGGGAAACATTACTCCCATTTTTAAGAAAGAGAGAAAGGAAGACCTGGGGAGCTACAGGCTGGTGAGCTTCACATCTGTGCCTGGGAAGATCCTCCTAGAAGCCATGTTAAGGCAAATACAAGATAAAGAGGTGGTTCAAAACAGCCAGCATGGCTTCACCAAGGGCAGATCATGCCTGACCAATCTGATGGC
>JAOWBP010001526.1:11952-30189 GCA_028571105.1 Tragopan temminckii | reverse complement strand
ACACAGAGGGTGGTGACGCACTGGAACAGGTTGCTCAAGGAGGTTGTGGATGCCCCATCCCTGGAGGCATTCAAGGCTAGGCTGGATGTGGCTCTGGGCAGACTGGTCTAGTGGTTGGCGACCCTGAACATAGCAGGGGGATTTAAACTAGATGACCATTATAGTCCTTTTCAACCCAGGCCATTCGATGATTCCTATGATTCTATTACTCATCTCCATAATAATTATGCTATAGAATAGGAACAATTTATTTTCTCATATTTATTATGAAATCTTTGTTGGATCAATTTTTTTCTGTCAAGGAAATACGAAGTCGTATTATCAGTATCAGTTTTCTTCTACATTTTATATATAAACGTGTTAAAGTGTAGAAATATTTATATCAGTTATCCCATGCTTTATAAATTGATGTTTACTACAAGTATAAGACATTATTTAAAAATATATCATTTAAAAAAATAATTTTAAAGAATTATATAGCTAACTATTAATAAAATGCTGGATTTAATATTATAACAGTGGCTCATGATGCAATAAGAAACAATTAAATTTTTACATAATAATTGAAACATGCATTTAGTGGTTCAAATCTTATCATCTGTATTTATTTTAAAATACTTCACATGTAAAATAATTATGAAAATAGATTTCTTTCTTTCTGTAGTCTCAGTAAAACTTTTATTTTTGTGTGTGCATTAATTCATTTCGTTTTTCATTTGCCCTAATGAGTTTGTATGTGTGGACACTAATTTTTTTAGTACTAACTTGTTTTCTTCTGTAAATTTATGGAAACAGAAAATATTGAAACCAAATTTCCTAAAAACTAGAGTTACTAGGATGTTTGACTCTTTGTTATTATCTAGTTTCTGCTTTTACCTGTATTTCATTTTTCCAAATAATCTTAGCTACCATATTCAGGCCACTATGATTATTTGCAGAAATCTGCCATGAGAATCAAAACAATGAAGGACAAATATGAATATGTGAAGCCCAATTAAAAACATTTACTTACAACACTGAAAAAAAAAAATATATATATATATATATATATATATTCTCCTAACTGTAGGCATATATACAAATAGATATATCTATATCATATATATATGAAATTTATTATATGTTTAAAAATGATTGATTTCTACAGGTGCTGCATAGACATTTATTTTATAGAAGTCTTATTTTCCCACTGGCTGGTATTTTATTTTCTGTCTCTTCTTCCTTTATGGCTACATTTCATAAATTATATCAAAATTTCAGTTATATTTGTTTAAGCTCATATACTTTCTGTCAAATCTGGGATAAAATTGATCGAGTAATTCCAGTTTTTATGAGGAAAACTGAAAAGCTCAAACAATGAAAATCATATGATCTAATGAAGACTTTTACACTTCTATAAGGAGTCTCTTAGATGCACTGTAGCTCTTTTACTCAAGGAGGAAAAATGCATAGTTGTGCAATTCAAATACAGCTGTCTTCAGTAGGTCCAATGAGTCACAGTAAAATACATTACAAAATTTCCAGTAAGTGTATGAAAATATTTTGCCCAGTGCATGTAATCTAGTTATTTACTATCTGAATATTTTTTTCTCAAGATTCTTCTTTATTTCATGCATTTGATTTTTCCTTTTAAAAATTATTCTAAAGAATGCATGTTTGTGCTGAAACATTTTTATAATGTAAACATACTGTGTGCAAAGATAAAAACCTGGCTATTTCACTTGAATTTTGTTACTTTGTTTATGCATATGTGTATCTGTAAATAGATAAGAGACAGCAATTTGGACTCAAAGCCAAGCACAAATTTATATATGCACTTAGGCTGTGAGGAAAAACAAAAACAAAAACAAAAACATTGCTTAAGCTCTTTATACTTTTTACAGTTATTTATGATGGATTTGTAGCATGTCTGGAAAACGCTACTTTCTTCCGTAAATACAGAATATTATGCTATTATATATGCTACTGATGAGTTTGCAGATTGGCTGCCATCCCCCAGCTACTTCACTTTGATAATAAAATTAATGGTACATAAGTCTGAAGATATTTCAAATTAGCACAGTAGACATCACTAATATATCTGAACTATCTTAACAAAGAGCATGGTATTCTTCTTTATTATTTATTATGTTTCCTTATTCCATCCTAACCAGATAATAGTCTCAGAGGTGAATTTTAATTTTAAATCAAACATTTAGATTGATAAATACAGTATTTCATGTATTTCAAGAGCAGAAACAGTTACATTTTCACCAATTGTATACATTTCATTGGTAATTACTGCCTTGAATATTTCTTATCTCTTCTTTCTGTACATCAGCAGTGTTGACATTAGTGAAATATTGCATAAGATTAGTAATCTAGAATGACACTTCACTTAACTGTCAACAATAGTTTTATCTCAGATTTCTGGAAATTACAGTAAATCAATAAAAACAGGCAGATAGTTTCACCTCACTTCTATAAATGACTGTCTCAGAACAAAAAGGAAGCATATTTTTTCTAATAACCACAAGTCATTATTTTGTTTAAGTTTAATTTTGATGTATACAAATGAAGTATATGTCTATTTTTGTAACAGTTCTTTACATGACCAAAATAATGGATACTGTATTCTGTATGCTGCAGGGAGCATATAAACAGGAGGGGGAATGGCTGTTTACAAGGGTGGATAGTGATAGAGGGGGAATGACTTCGAACTGAGACAGGGGAGGTTTAGGATAGACATTAGGAGGAAGTTTTTCACACAGAGAGTGAAGATGCACTGGAACAGGTTGCTCAAGGAGGTTGTGAATGCCCCATCCCTGGCAGCATTCAGGGCCAGGCTGGATGTGGCTCTGAGCAGTCTGATCTAGTGGTTGGTGACCCTGAACATAGCAGGGGGGTTGAAACTAGATGACCATTATAGTCGTTTTCAACCCAGGCCATTCAATGATTCTATGATTCAAAATTATCACATGTACTGTTTTGCAGTGTAGCTAGGTGAAATGCGCAATTGTTGAAATAGCTAGTTGATTGCTTGATTGTTATGAAATAGAAGAGAAATATTACATTAGAAATTATTAAAATGTTTTGGTTTCATTGTTAGTTTGATTATTTTCCCTGTAGGTACAAAACCATTGCCTAAGTTTTTATTGGATATACTTGTGTGTTTTAGGTATATATAAAATGTAAAAAGTGAAAAGCAGAGCTAAGTAAGTACAATCTGAACTGCTCGAGATTTTCAAAGTCAAGAATTAGAATTTTCCCTTAAAATCCCACCTGCAAATAACAGAGCTCATGAAATGAAGTGTAACTTCATTGTTGTTAAAAAAAGAATGGTGACAATCTTCAATTTTCAAATGATAACAGACAGTAGTCTCAAACAACGTATAAAAGGAGCCTAATTGTAATAATACTGTCAAAAATCAATGAAGCAATTTCTGATTCTGAATTAAAAAATTTACATACTTTAACAAGCAGAGATTAAAACATTCTTTGACACTATCACTAGAACATTGTTCAACAAACATGATTTTAGAAATAACAGTTGCAACCTGACAGACAATCTTCAGGAAAACTAGTCTTATTATGAAGAGTGACCTAATTTTGCATACTTTTTTTTCTCTTTTTTTTTTTTTCCTGAGCTACTGAACTAACGTGTAGATAGAAAGTGTGTATGGAGATTTTATCTTCTCACTAAAATTAGGCAAGACATACTAATTATATCCAGAAAGAGAACGTGGATGTTCTTCCTTATTCTGATAGCAACCAATCACATCATCAGCTCATCAGCACATCAAAAAAAAAAACAACAAACAAACAAAAACGACAACAACAACAAAAACACACGAAAAAGCGATCCTTTTTAATTGTTTCATTTGTAAAATATTCTATGCACAATAAGGATACTGGCAGAAACAGATGCACAGATGTACTCTGTCAGACAACAGGGAGATATCTGCATAGCAAGTTAGTCCAAGTGAGGCTTATGCAAGCACAGAAATGTAATCATTGATGTATGTTCTCATACTTCATCACCCTATTCTATGCTTTGTGGGTTTTTCTTGCTTTTATTTTCTAAAATCCTGTGTGCTGCTATCACTGGCATGAACCATTTATAGAACATAAGATATTTTAAATACTTTATCATCTGAATAAGAGAGATGAAGGTGCTTGTATATGTTACTGATAGCAGTTCCTTACACCAGGAACTTGCTAACCACATTGGGAAGACATGTCTAGAGCAATATACACAGAAGCAGTATGTGGTTTTAATCTTTCTATCTGGTTTACAAGAGAGGATTGGAGAGTTTTTGAAGACAGAGCTGCTGTTCTGAAGGAACTGCTACTGGAAACATTAACCAAATTCAAGAGAGTCACAGAGAGCAATTCCATTTAGTCAGCGTAATCATCTGGAGCACTCCAATGCCTAACATTTCAGGCGCTAACATATTCCAAGAAGGAACAAATTATGTAATTTGATGTGCTATGAAGAGGTCACAATTTGTTAAGCTGACTATGAGACCTAACATTCTCACTCACTCAAGTTTGTAAGGGATCTTCAGAAGTCCTTGAAGACTGATTTTTAAGTATGTTTAGACCATATGTATATGTATGCAAGAAAAATGAAAAAATGAACAGAAACATCAGTAGCAACAACAATAAAACCAGCAGACCTGTTGTAGAATACTTCAGTTAGGATAATACAGTTCTATTATTTCTTTCCTTTCTTCCTCCATCTTTCTCTCCCCATTCTCCTCTTCTTCTGCGTCTTATTGCCTCTTGGATTGTAAAATTTTCTAAAGTACATCCAAGCAAACACAACAGTAAGGCCAAGGTCCTCTGCACTGATTGAAGTATAACAGTTGAAGCAAAAAGTAATCATTGAAAGTAGGTTAGATTTTTCATGCATTTTACAGTACAAAGAAGGAAAGGGACAGGGATTAAAAAGAAATGTTATTTCAGGAAATAACTGCTCTTGAGAAAATAAAACAAGCACAGTGAATAGGATAATTAAAAAAGCAAAACCACTTTTTCTTGATTTTTTTTTTTTTCTTTCTGAGGGATATGTAAAGAGAGAGAAATAATGAGTAAAACCAGTAAAACTCAGTTTCACAACTGATGTCATAAACTGACACCACATTTTTTAGCAAAGTCTACCATAAACTCAGTTATAATTTGATACCTTTACCTAAGATTATGGTTTTCTTTTTTATTTTTTTTTTTAACCAGTGATATTGTTAGTGCTATCAGTATTTTAACAAAATGACTTGCTGAGTATTAAGTAATACAGTAATAAATTCAGTGTACGATCAATTTAGAATTCCAAGAAAATCAATGAGTACTGTGGTTAAATATGATACTATTGACAATTTATTCCAAGCATAAGGCAGAATGTTACATTAAAAGTATCCTTAGCAGTACAAATATTTTGTAATTGTACTTTCATAATCATAAATATTAAAGTGGTTGTTCATGGTATGTGATTCTGGAGACACATAAAAGTAATTTACAAATTACATATGAAAATTGAAGAAAATATGTAAAAAATGCAAATTTAAAATAAATTGCAAATACTGTGATAGAACTGTTTACAGATTAAACAGAAAAGATGCTGAAGTTATTCAAAGAACTTAGAAAAGCATGAGTGCTCTGTTTTGTTCCTTCCTTATGTGACAATGAATGTTCCTAAACACGCAAAAGAAAGTGCAAGCATGTGGCCAAAAATAATAAAAAAAAAAAAAAAAAAAAAAAAAAAAAAAAAAAAGTCTTGGATGAAACTGCCAAATGTTCAACTATAGAAAGGAAGACTAAATCTACTTTCAAAGGAAAAAAAATATCAACAAAACCCAAGACCAGAGAAACATAGAATAAAAAGAAATATTTTAAAGTATTATTGAGTTTAGTAATAATTTTCCAGGAGATTTGAAATCATGTTTTAAATGGGAATATACAGTTAAAATGGTATTTGGAATATTATTATTTTTCCCTTATCCAGAAATAATGGAAAGGATTAATACATTAAAATGACAAATATAAAAAATGGGATGACCAGTTGGGATGATAAGGACAAAACCAGGTAGTCAAAGAGTATTTCCCTTCAATAGTATCAAAATTAGTACTTCCATATGCAGTAGTACAGTATAATGGAGTGATCAGTTCTACCTGTAGTAAACTGACAGCACAATTGGTAGGGTTTTTTTTTTTGCAGGTTTAATTATACAGTCTGAAGGCACCTCCCCATATAGTGCCTTGCAGTTTACACAGACTGTTGCACATCTGAATGAAATACATGACACCTGTAGAACAGTCAGTAGATGTAAGAACAGAAGTTTCCTGTTATTCTTCACCAGCCCTTGAGGTATACACTTTTTCCATCATTATTCTGGATCTACCTTTCTAAATGAGTAACTGATGGCTTCAATAGCACAATTAAGACAAATATGCAGCGTTGCTTTCATCATTTCTTTTGCTATGCCACTGAACCAGTTTCTTTCCAGGCTAAATTTCAAATTAAACAATGACTGGCCATTTATATGCATAACCCTAGGCCATCTACTACTCTCCTCTGCTTGCAGTTGCAAGACCTCTGCTATTGCCTTGGGATTGCTCTCTCTGCATACATCCCCATTCCGGGGTTAATCTCAACTCACAACCTGTAGCAATGATTTCATAGATGAACACCTGCAGAGGTACATGTTACTTTCTCATTTATATGCCATTGTTATTAATATAATACCATTATGTTAATGGGAGTTATCAAACTTGTTTATTTAAATTTCTTTGATTCCTTTCAGAGGAAAACAGTCAATTACCTAGTGGTGAGCAGCTCTGATTACTTGGTTTTAACTGTTGTTTGAAGTGGATACTGTCCAGGTTTTCTTGGTAGACTATCACTAACAAACTCCTGAGGCAGTGCATTTTAGATCTACATGGCATGCCACAGAGTATTAATTTCTCAATTGTGAATAACAAATAATCTTGCCATAATACAGGAATGTGCTCCTACATATATGTATATAAGCATATATATTTTTATATAAATTTAATGGATATTTGTATGTATAGACGTATATATTGACACACTTTAATGATGAATAACATCACAATCACCACACTACATAACCTAGATGAAATTTTACAAAACAAATTAGAAGCTACATTTCTATAGAATAGCTGATCACATCAATAATTATTTGATATCACTTTTATCTCAGAGGTCTGTATTCTAGAATCTTGCTGTATTTGTCCAATTTCTGTCTTGATTCATTGGAATCAAATCTTTCAGTAACTTAACTGTAAATTTAAGAGTCTACATACCCATGAGATGACCCATGAGTCTTTAGGCACAAACCCAAGCCACTATAATAGGAAGATGCGTTTGAGTTAGCTCGAGTTCTGTCTTTAAATGTACAGAATAACATATTACTTCCCATAAAATACTCTTTTCAGCTTCAAAAATTGGCTTTGCCTCTAATATATCATAAGATATGGCACATGATACATGCTTTATTCTAAATATCTGATTTTCAGATCACAGGAATAACTGTCTCAAAACAAGAATATTATCATCATACATTTCTAAAATTAAATAGCCAAGTCCTTCACAACAAAATAAAACAAAGCTTTTTTTTTTTTTTTTTTTTTTTTTTTTTTTTTTTTTTTATTTTTTTTTTTTTTTTTTTTTTTGTTTGTTTAATCTGTGTATGATTTCTATATCATAAACTTATACAAACTATCAGTGTGTCTCTATACAGGAAAAGAAAGAGCTCATTCAAGGGATGAGGAGGTTTCAGTTAAAGATGGCACCTCAGCTTCCAGTGAGGGGAACAATCCCACGGGGTCCAAATAACAGAAGGAGATAACTATTGCAGAAAAAATCTCCATCAGGATCAAACAGTTGATTATTTATCATGTAAATTATTTGTTCATCAGTATTTGTTAGTACAAATACTAACATTACTAATTAATCAGTAATTGATCAGATAAACCACAGATAAATTACAATAGTAGACACTTACAAGATGTGAACAGATACCTAAATATTTCTAAATACCACTAATTTTTAACCAGCTCCCTCAGAAACACATGAACTCATGTGCACACACCTTCTTCCCATGACACGCAGATTGCTATCATCTCCTTTTTCAGCCTTGGGTGTATCCCTCCCATGGGGCATTACATCAGCTTTTTCTGCCTCCCTGCTTCACCTGACTATTGATGCACCTGTAAGTAAGGAGATGCCTCAGGAACTTTCCCTGCAGCTCAAAGTACCCTACATGCTTCCCCAAAGCTCAAATCCAAAGTGCCCTGCATGCTGTCCTGACAGATCAGCCCATTACTGGCTGCAGTCTGCTCTCAGCATTATACATGGAGCTTGGGCAGTACAGGAGTACCCCAGGAGCATGCTGTTACAGGAATATCGAAAGACGGCCTGTAAGAGGGAAGAAGACAGACTCTTTATCAGAATCTGTTGTGATAGGACAAAGGAAATGGCTTCAAACTAAAAGAGAAGAGATTTGGATTGGATATAAAGAAGAAGTTATTTGCAGTAAGGATGGTGAGGATGGTGTGGCACTGGAACAGGTTGCCCAGAGATGTGCAAGTCCTGTCCTTGGAAACATTCAAAGTAAGCTTGGACTAGGCTCTGAGCAACTTGATCTAGCTGTAGATGTCCCCGTTCACTGCAGGAGTGTTGGACTAGATCACCTTTAAAGATCCCTTCCAACTCTAGGGATTCTATATCTACATCATGGCTGCTGCTTCTTCTCCACCATGCCTCCCAGCTTTAACAAAAGTTTATGCTTCTCATCAAGCTCCTCTATTTCAGAATTCCTTGTAAACCCACAATTGCTATTTAACATAGTTGATATTTGTCCTCTTTAACATGATTAGCTTTGGAGAAATGTCCCACCAGAGAGTTCAGTCTGCATACTGAACACGCATCATTTACATTAACATACTGATTATGTCATGTTATTATCCTGGCCATTTGCCAGTGGAGGGCTTTGAGACAACCTAATAAAAAAAAAAAAACAAAAACAAGTTAAACAGAATATTGACTACTAGGCACATCTGTATGGATAAGAAAGACACAAAGTCAAGCCCAGGAAATCAATGTTCACACTGTGAAGGTATTCAGCTGAGGACAAGAGCTGCAATGTAGCTTGTGTAAGGACCAAGAATGAAGGTAACTCCTCTTGTTGGAGAAAAGACCCCTGGAAAACTTCTCAGAGATCTTTCTCACTGCTTGATATTGAATCCGTTTTTAAGCATTGGTAGCCAAGCACACAGGAGTGGGGGACCAGTTTGCACAACCTGTTGGTGCAATTAGAGCCCTGAAAATTCCCAAACTGAGGAAAAAGCGGTTTCAATCCAATTTTTTTTTTTTTTTTTTTTTTTGTGCATAAAATTATGGTTCACATTCAACATCCTAAAGTACAGTTTACCATATTGCAAATCTTTACACTTAAGTGATTCACTTTTCTTCCCTGTCTTGTTCAAAATATAATTTCATAGGCAAGACAATTTCATAGGTCATATCCATATGCATCTTCTACAGTCTGTAAGAAATATTATTCATATCTTGATCTATTGATTACTATACTCATGAAATACATCCATCTGCACTGACAAGCAATATTTCTTTTTTTCAGGAAACAGTTTGAAGAGATTTTTAAGTCAATTGCTTTCTCCTCATTACCTAAGACAGTATTTTTGTCTATTTAAAAATGAATTATTACAAATGACTTATAAAACAATTAATATATTTACATTATCATACAGGAAAATACACTAATAAAAAGAAAATCAGATAAAGAAGGCAAAACAACACACACTTTTAGGAGTCTCCAAAGACTGGGAAGGATTTACTGTTTTTCTGCACTTCCTGTTAAATAGGATAAACAGCAAAAAATTACTTTGGTTACCCATCTTAGAAAATACTCTCCACAGAAGATTCTCCTTATTTTATTAAATGTATAAGTTAATATTTTAAAGTAATTATGTATCAATTTTGTGATAGTCATCTATAATAAAATTCATAACTCAATGCATAATAGCAGCTGCTAAATTTATGCATATGAACATCTTGTCATAAATGCTAAATGCTAGTAGTCAGCTGCTCTTTTTCACATGGCTTTTTTCGCAAAACTCTGTTGGAAGACTCATTAAAGGAGTCAGAACTGATTCAAAGAAATCGATGCATAGAAACTCAACAGTAAAGTTTTGTTACTGTTAAGCAAGGTATTGTTTATTGGTAGCATTGAGGTAGCATCAAGATAACTCTGCAAGAATGCTCCACCCGTTGATCATTCGTGAACAGGATATATTTTCACATGTATTACAGATTCTTTACATTCCCAAATTCATTATCCTTGGTGAGGCCTCACCTCGAGTACTTTGCTCAGTTTTGGGCACCTTAGTACAGAAAGGACATTGAAGTGCTGGAGCAGGTCCGAAGAAGGGCAACAAGGCTTGTGAAGGGCTTGGAGCATATGCCCTACTAGAAGCAACTGAAGGAACTGGGGCTGTTTAGTCTGGGGAAAAGGAGTCTATAGGGAGACCTTATTGCTCCCTTCCAATATCTGAAAGGAGCTTACAGTGAGAGTGTAGTTGATCTCTTCTCACTGGTGACAGGTGACAGGATGAGGGGAAATGGCCTTAAGTTGCACCAGGGTAAGTTTAGGTTGGATATCAGGAAAAACTTCTTTACAGAAAGAGCTGTGAAGCACTGGAATAGGCTCCCCAGGGAGGTGGTTGGGTCACCATCCCTGGATGTGTTTAGAAGCCATTTGGGTGTGGTGCTGAGGGACATGATTTAGTGGAGGGCTGTTAGTTAGGGTGGTATGGTCAGGTCATGGTTGGACTCGATGATCTTTAAGGTCATTTCTAATCTGAGAAATTCTTTGATTCTATGATTCTATCCACCCCCAGTGATTGCCCAACAGACATAGCCTTATTTGGCAATCTTCAATCTTCTAGCATCCTTCTAGTACCAAGATGGTCCACTGTCAGCCCATTGTTACTCTTTGGGGGGGTAGTTTACTTGCTCCCAACACATCTTTTGTCCCAAAGATTGCTGTGATATACAAGGCTAGTCGGAGAAGTCTCTTCACACACAGATAAAGAAGACAAAGGGGAATGTCTTGATGCTTTCTGTCACATTCTAGGTGAATTCCACCTGGTATGTGCAGATCTTGGCTTTAATTACTTCTTCAAAAAAAACCCAAATACTGCACAGTTCTTCCTTCCTCCCTTTGTGTTGACTCTTAGCTGCTAACCTTGTTGAAAGGGTATTGGTTGCAGATTTATCACACTAACCTACATAATGTTCCCATTCTTTCCATTTCTACCTAATGTTTGTAAAAGAACAGAAATGAACTTAGAGTGTTAAAGATTGATTCTTATTTTGCTTTATACGAAAAGCTTTTGAAATTTGAAAGTCATGACAACAGAATACAGCCTGTAATCAACATGCAATTAAGATTATTATTCGTTCTAATACTAGATAATGACTTCAATGGCAAAAGTGATCACGTGCATTCGGATTACCTTTTCAGTTGTTTGTGTGTTTTGTTTTTTTTTTATGCTAATTAGAAATGAAAACAACAAAAACACTCAGTGACAGTTTTTGCATTATTCAATCTAGTTTTTCCTCATAGAAGCTGGTTCAGTGGCAATTACATTTAATAGAAATGTTACCTTGACTTCAGGAGATTGGCTTAAGGCGAGAGCAAAAAGCCAATTGAAAATTCTCTGAACAAAAGCGCATTTCTTTCTGAATGGGGATAGGATGAATAACAATGTGTCAAAAGAAAGACCATGAGTAACTTATGATTCACTGGAAGGGAGAAGAACAGACTTTGAACTCCAGTAATTTCATTTTGTATAAATTTGCTCTTAGCAGCTATTAAACTTGCAATTTCTGATTTGTCTTTAAGCACCATTATACGTATGTGTGAAGATTTACCATTCTTCAAATAACAGAAGAAAAGCTAAAAGGTAGCAGTGCATCAGATCAGAATAGTTAAGAAACACATGTCTAAAATTCACTATAGTGAAATACAAATGTCAAAAAGTAGCACTGTGAAATAAGTTATTATAACTCAAAAGAAACAGCAGAAAAATAAGCAACCAAACTAACAAAAACAAAATCAAATGAACAAGATAAACAGATGAAAAAAAAAGCAACTGGTGAAAACCTCTTGAATATTTCCCTCTTGAATATCTTCAAAGGCATAGTGGTATGGAAGTATTTTTGCCCATTATAAGCTTATTTTCACTTAGCTAATAAAATAATAAAATAATAATAATAATAATAATAATAATAAGAAGAAGAAGAAGAAGAAAAAGTAACCTTCTGCCTTTGGAGAAAAATAAACCAGGAAATTAAAGCATGGAAATTCAAATGAAAATATCACAGATATTTACTTTGATTTCTATGCCCTATATTCTTACTGGAATTTTTTATCACTTACAGACCTTCAACATTACCATGTCTGATTCCTCCTAGGTCTGAATCTCCACCAGGACTATAAGTAAGTAACTAACTGTAAACTTGGAAAAGAATCTGCATCTATATCTTGACATACAAATAAGCATATCATTCTTTTGATTTGTGAAAATCTGAGATTTGTCTTTTTTTCTGCTAACTGTAATAGATATTTTGTGCTTTATATGGACCTGAACATCATATGTAGCTTTATGCTGTCTCTAAAATGTTCATCAATATTATTGATAAGAGCTCTGTATATGAAATGAGTGAGCAATAAGAAGCTGAGAATCTAGAAGTTAAATAACACTATTTTTACTGCTTACCTCTAGATGTGTGGATGTAGTAAATATTGTCAAGGCAGTTATCAAAATCTATCAAACTTTTTTCACTCTATTTTAGTGTAGATATACTTCTTATTTTCCACCTTATTTCATGTTCATTTTATATTTTTTCCCTTTTCTTTAGTGTGAAATTGAAATAATTTGAATCTTTCTGAAATGAATGAAAAAAATTAATAGCTATCATATTAGCATATGCACACTTAGCTAGGAAGTATCTATTATTTTAATTGCCTTTTGAAGTTTTAGGTAAATACAGCTTTGATGCAACAATGTTTGCAGGTGTTTGACTTGAAGACAAAATTCAAAAACTGAGAGTTTCTCACCTAGATATCTCTGTCTCACAGCGGTTCTTATGATGAGTGGAATAGCCTAGAGCTACCTAGTAGAGACAATGAAACAAAACAGAACAAAACAAAAAAGCATGGTCAAAGTCTGCCTTGATCAGAGGAAAAGCCAATATAGTTTAGTATCCTGACTCTAAATGATTTAAAATTGGTGTCTAGGGGCAAGAAGAAACTTCAACAAGAAGTCTTGAGTTTTGGTGGGTTTTTGTTTGTTTGTTTGTTTGTTTGTTTGTTTTGTTTGGGGTTTTTTTTAATGTATTTTGGAGTCCTTGTCGTATTTCTCTTCTGTGATCTATCTCAGTTTCACTTTGACCAAACTTCAGCATCACAAAAAGACAAAGAACTCCAGATCTTATCTTTATATGTAATTTGGGGAATCACTGCATTTTTGCTCGCTTTGAACCTACTTGCCACTTCTTTTGTTGATATTTCCTAATTCTTTTGCATTTGAAAAAAAAAAAAAATCCAACAAAAACAACAGTGTTGAAATATAAGCCAATTTCTAATGACACTGAGGAAGGTTTAGTTTACTTAGTCATTCTTTTGAGTTTTATAAGGTTCAACTAAATCATTTTCTGAGCTAAAAGTGTGAGAACAGCGCACATTATTGAGTATCTAGTCAAATTTGTACAAAAAGGAAAATATGACTTTGGTATTGGAGTTGCAATATTTTCCAGTTTTAGGGCTCAAAAGGACACTATTATCATGTTATGAATATGAACAGTGGGTAAAGACTGATGTGTGCATAGCATTTCTCAGTACCCTTAAGCAAAGGCATTATCTCTGGCCCTAAACAAAGGAGATCAACAATGAAAAACAGCCATGAAACACTAGAAGAAATCACGTCCTCTATATTAATCTGTCGAGTATTTTTATTCACTTAAAATAAAAACAGGAAGATCATATACTGGTTTCTCCTATGTGATTTCATTCTATATATATAGTACTGAAACCTAGAAATACAGCGCTGTAACAGAATCTGTGCTTAGGTAATCATAGGGTCCCCAGATTGTATAGGTTTCATCTGAGCTTCACCCACTAAGAGCTTCATTACACTTCTTTCACTGTAACAGTAGTTAACTATAAACTTGTCTACTTATTTTAGCTTTTGCTTAGCTTTGTACAATTGCGTGGTATAATAATCTTATACAATATACATATTAGATGTATGTATATACTTATAACTAACAGATAGTTCTTGAAAGCAGTTATACAATGTGTCATGAACTATGTGTGTTGGACATTGCAATAAAATGCAGTATAGTGGAGTACCAGGATGTAGTGATACCAGGAACTTTGAAAGTATGAGTACAAGACTGTACTGTGGGCACAAAAGGCAAAAGCATTCAATAAATGTTTGATTACACAGCTCTTGGAGCTGCATTAAATAAAAAAATAAAAAAATAAAAAAAAAAGTTTTAGGGTAAACAGAGAAAAAGAATAAGAGATTTGTTATAAAACAAACAATATATAGTAAGTTTGTATGTGATTTTAATTATAACAAATGCATGAAAATTACCTTAGATGAATCCTGAAATAAGGAGGAAGAAACAAGCTGCTCCCAGTATCACGCTCATCTCAGCTGAAGCCAGTGATCTCAGGGCATATGAAGGCATTGAAAGATTGAGCATAACAACAGAGGAATAAGTAGCTGCTTCAAGACTGGTGTATGCATCACATTAACTGTATAAACTGTAAGTACTAGTGTAACTGGGCTAATAATAACTCATGATTAGACAGAACTACTGTTAGACTAAAAATAATGCGTAGTTTTCCATATAGGTTGTGCTCCTTTGCCTCACATAAAATATATTAATTGTAGCATAAAAAATGGATGGAGACTTTGTTGATGTATAACTGCAAAAATTGCTGTTGTGGGAAAAAAAAGAAAAAAAAAAGTGTCATACTTTACAGATGGGGCAATGAAGAGAGCTGAGAGAACTGACATTTAAGCATACAGAGTTTTCAGTATTTCTCACATACAGAATATTGAGGGAACATTCAGAATAAAATCTATGTCAGCTGTGGAAAGATTGTGTGGTTGATAATCAGAGCCATATAAAACACAGTTTGGACTTCAGTACTTAACTGCAGCTGATATCTCACAAGTGAGATTCACAAGTCCAATGAGACCTCAGCAGACTTTAGATGTTCAGGCCTCAGAAAGCAAGTTAGAATGAATGACTTCTGCTTGTAGTGCTCAATACAAATTTGAATCAGTGCATATATATTGATCCTTAGTGTTTCAAGTGAAGATGTGACGGTTTTCTCAGCACAATGTCAATCAGGACATGCAGAAACATGTTTCCTGCTGTATCATAACAGTCTTGATCCAGAGAGCTGCCTGTACTCTATCAAAAGAATGAGAACCAAATCTTCCACTATGTTACAGCTTTTTTTTTTTCCCCCTATAATCCCCTCTATAAGATGTCCTTGCAGGGTTTAGCAGTCCATGCACCAATGTCACAAAGTTCAGCTCTTCACAGAATCACAGAATTGTAGGTGCTGGAAGGAACCTCTAGAGATCAAGTCCAACTCCCTGCAAAAGCAGGTTCTCTATAGTATGTTGCAAAAGAAGGCATAAAGATGAGGCTTGAATATCTCCAGAGAAGAAGACTCCACAACAACTTTGTGAAGCCTGTTCCAGTGCTTCATCACTCTGACAGTAAAGAAGTTCTTCCTTGTGTTATTATGGAATGTCCTGTGTCCTAATGTCTGCCCTTTGTCCCTTGTTCTATTCCTGCAAGCCACTAAAGAGTCTGACCCAATCGACTTGACTCCCACACTTTAGGTATTTATAAATAGTTTTTAGATTGCCTCTCAGCCCTCTCTTGTCCAGGCTGAACGGTGCCAGGTTTCTCATCCTTTCCATGAGTAGGAGATGCTCCAGTTCTTAATAAACTTTGTGGCCCTCAGCCCTTGTGGATTCTTTCTGGGAGATCCTTGTCTTTTTTGAACAAAGGAACTCAGAACTGGGCACAGTAGTCTAAATGTGACCTCACCAGGGTAAAGTAGAGGGGGAGAATCACCTCCCTCAGTCTGCTGGCCATGCTGTTCTTAATGCACTCCAGGATGCCACTAGTCTTCTTGGCCACAAGGGCACACTGCTGGCTCATGGCTAACCTGTCGTCCACCAGGACCCCCGGTCATTTGCATAGTTCTCTACCAACAGGTCACCCCCTAACGCGTACTGATTCATGAGGTTATTTCTCCCCAGGTGCAAGTCTCTACGCTTGCTCTTGTTGAACCTCATCATGTTTCTCTCTGTCCAGCTCTCTAATCTGTCCAGGTCTGTTGTGCATCTGAGGCTCACGCCACTAAACAAATGTGGTGAGATGATCTGCAAAGAGGGATCACTTCATTCCTTCCTGATAGAAGTCTTCCAGGCAGCAAACATATCTCATTGTCTTGCTGAGAACACCATATATAAATTCAACATACTGCAAAAACCTGGCTGGTTTTTGCGTATGATGGGAAGTGGATAATGGATTTGTGTTTGTAATTGTGTATACCCTACTTATGTGTGCTTGGTGAGAAGTACTCCTCAAAAAATTAACAAAAAAAAGGAGGACAGTAATACCGTTAAAAAAGGAGTTTCATATGTTACAATGAACGTGTTATAAATCTCTATCTGAACTATTGTTCTTCAAGTTCTTTGAGCCAACAAACTGACACTTCAAGTCAAATAAAATTACAGAATCAAATGACTGAAGGCACCTCTGGAGATAATCTAGTCCAAGCTTCCTACTCACTCAAGGCCAGGTAGAGGAGGTTGCTCTGGACTGAATCTTGTCTACTCATCAATGAGAAAAATCTGTCTTTCATTTTTATTTCCTCATTTCAGATATTTAGATTCAAAAACATTGATAAAGTCTCATTTTAACCTTCTCTTCTCCAGAATGAAGTGTCTCAATTCACTCAGCATTCCAAACATCCACTGTTCCAACTCTTCAATCACATTTGGGGCCATTCTCTGAACTAGTTCTCTGTATGCCCCTGTCTCTCTTGAATGAGGGAGCCCAGACACAGCACTCCAGATACGGTCTTACTAGTGCAGGCTATTATGTAAATCATTTGTAGAATGAGGCCAAGTATGATATAAAAGTACCTATTTTTTCATCCTGATTGGAAAGAAAACTCACATAGATGCCTGAATTCCAACCACTTTCACCTAACTTTGCTCATCCCTAAATATTATCCTAAGTATTGCTCATCCCTAAGTATTATAGAAAAGTTATGGTGTAACCAATATTTTGGATAAGGTATGATAATGAAAGCATTTTTCCGAAGCAATACTGAAATTCTACAGTGTTAAATGTACAAATATGAAACCTTGGCCTTGTGGATACATAACCTGGAAGAAAATGTTCATTATATACTGCTCACAATGCTTTTGTTTTTCTCCAAAATTAATTTTGTTTGTGATGTTCTAGAAGTTATATCAGTAGGATCATTAGGATCCCAAGCTAACAACTGCTATTCTAGCAGTAAAAATTTGGAGTTAAGCTTATTTATTTGTTTTTCTCTTATTCCCCTAAATCTCATTGTCAGCACTAGGAGTTGTCTCAAAGTAAATGGCAAACCACTACAATCTTAATGGTTATGCAATTTATAGAAAATGAACTGTATGAATCCCTTCAGAGCAGTGTGAAAGCTTAAGCCAATTATCTTGTTTTCTGGATGAGTGCTTTAGCCTCAAACTTGAATGCAAAAGTCAATAGATTCTATCTTTGTTTTACGAAGAGTAAGCCATCATGCACTAAGACTATAGTCCAGTATGTATGAATGTGGGGTCAGGCTCTGTAAGTACCATGATATTCATCTAATCTCTGTTTATTTGTCAATGACTGAGATCATTCTATTAACAATATAGACAGATTTGCTAAAATAATTTAGAGAATCAATTTAACATGTATCACCATCAGCTCCAATTACAAGAAGGTTGTCTATCCTGTCGTTAGACTTTCACATTGTCTTAGGGAACTCTGTTGCTTCTTTTTACCATTTGTATTTTTCCATCTTTACAGGATTAAATACATAAATATGTGTATGTTTTAATAGATAACTTAATGTT
>JAOWBP010001524.1:105168-140478 GCA_028571105.1 Tragopan temminckii | reverse complement strand
ATGTCCTTCTGTCCCCCCCCGTGTCCCTCTGTCCTCTCCTGTCCCTCTGTCCTCTCATGTTCCTCTGTCCCCCCTGTGTCCCTCTGTCCTCCCGCAGGCGTTGCAGAGCGCAGTCGGGAGCAGCTCCTGCGGCGGACATTTGAGGCTGTGCTGCTGGGATCCCTGCACCCCCGTACCTCCATCACTGTGGTGCTGCAGGTGCTGAGCGACGCTGGCTCCGTATCCTTGGGGTGATGGCTGTAGGGTGGCGGGAGGCCTTTGGGGTGGCAGTCTGGGGAGCTGTGAGGCCTTTTGGGGGCTCTGTGGGGCGGTAGTTTGGGAGCTTTTCGAGATGAAGGTTTTTGGAGTTCTGTGGGGTGAAGGTTTGGGGGGAAGCCACGCTGCCGTCAGTGTATTTTGGGGTTCCTCCCCACCTTGACCCCCCACAGCTCCTAGCCTGCTGTCTGAATGCCGCCTGCATGGGGCTGTTGGACGCGGGGCTGCCGCTCTCCTCCCTCTTTCCTATCTCTCGCTCTCTCTCTGCCGGCCTCATCGGAGAGAGTTGTAGGTACCTACCCTCTCTGCTCCTCGCCAGCCCCCAAGAAAATTTTAGGGCGCAGAAGCCTCGGGAGGGCTTAAAAAATCGATGGTAGGAAAAACAAAACAAAACAAAAATCTTGGGAAAGATGACTCTTTTGCAAGAGTCTGTTCGGAAAGCAGGGATGCCCCTAAGAAGCGAGAGGCAGCGGCGCTGGACCCCGCCAAAACAGACCTGCCTGATGTGGCATGTGCTTCTCTCTCTTTGCAGTTCCTTCGGGGCCTGTGTGGACTAAGGGCACAACCCGGCGCCTGACTGGCAGGAGGGAAAGCGGAGACTCCTTCAGGTTTCCAAAGAGGTCCGAGCGGACTGCATTAGTAAGTAAATGCTCCGTGCTCTGTTTCTGACCCTGTGTTCATGGCATATACACACAAACGCATGCACACATAGACGTGTATATATATATACGTGTATTTCTGTGCGTGGTTTATGCTCTTAAGACACACTGTTCTGGTCAGAGAGGAACTTGGTTGTTGTAACTTGAACTATTTCCAGTGGAAAAAGTGCATGAAGTGGTTTGCTTATCTGAGAAGAAAAAAAAAAAAAAATTAAAGATGAACGTTTGTGTGAAGAACTGGGTATATTTTGTATAGTGTCTACCTTAGTCTGAGTATAGGTACGCTTTATCTCATAGACAAAACCTAAACAAAGAGATGCACCCTCAGGAGAGGTCTGAAGCATTGTGGCTTGTTAAGTAATGCCAGGTGACAGGGCATGCAGTATAAGGTGAAATGTGAGTGGACTATAAATATGCTGTGCTTTCAGATGTAAGCATTTTTTAGTTAATATCTCTGAATTTGTTACCTTTTTCTCTTGAAGTTTTATATGTGTAAAATGTATTCCTTTTTTTTTTTTTTTTTTCCTTTCTTCTAATGAGGATGGCAGATCCAGAAAACAACATTGTTTTCTAAGTTCTTTAACAGAACATACCCAAAAGAAAAGTTCTGATGGCTTTTTTTTTTTTTTTTTTTTTTTTTTTTTTTTTTTTTTTTTAATATATTTAGAGGAAGATCTTGGGGAAACAAAAGGGTGAACTCATTTGGAAGGGGCTCATGAGCAGTAGGATTGAGCTGAGCAGTAAAGCTGACAGAAAGTACAAAGATCAAATAGAGGCATGTCATGATGTGTCTACTGTTAGGTGTTATTTACCACTAAATGTATCTTCGTCTAGGGAAGAGAACTTTTGCAGGCATTATTTCCCTTGGGACAGTGGACCCTTTATCGACATTCGCTGCATCTCTTGCAGGAAACAGCTAGTACCAGTATTGAGGATTAACTGTTTCCTAGGTAGAGGGAGGAAATAGAGATGAGATGTATGTCAGTGAAAAACGTTTGCTCGTGCTTGCTAATATCTAAATAAAACCTTTGTGTTATGTCAGTAGAAATACAGTTGAGTCAGGTTTTTTGAGTGTAGCAGAAGGAATCAATAACATTTTAGCATTTTTTTAATGTATTCCTGCCAAATGGACTTGGATTTGAATACTTCATGTTTTATTGTACCTTTTCTAGGGGCAATATGAATCTGAATGAAAGAAACTTACTTCTTTACAAATTCATATAAATCTGCATTATTTTACAGTACAATAGGATAATAAATGGGTTACTCTATGTTGTACAACTCTAATCTAATGTATCATGCTTTTACTTTTCATCTAATCTGTCATTAGAAGTGGTTAAACATGTGTAGAATTAATGTTTATTAGGCATCTCAATGTGAAATTAATGTTACATTTTCAGGTATGGTTCAACATCAGTCATGGCTAGTAAATGTCACCAGAAGTAAAAGTTAATTAGGATCAAATAAAATGCTTTTATTTGTGAAGTAAAGAAACTGTTTTTTCACATCAGTAAAGCTAGTTGGACAAAATTTATTTATTAAATTCGTGTGACACAAGCAGAAATGCCTAAGATCAGCAATGGCAGAAGGAGAGCATTCAGAGTTGCTTTCAGGTATTTATAAACTTTAAGCTAGAAATAATTACGAAGCGTAGGCTATAAGTTCTGAGGTACTGAATCAGGGTGATTTTCATTTCACATCACAGTACTTCTTGGGTAATTTATAGTAACATTTATGACAGAGAGAAAATACCTGATGAACTTAGCTTAGTAAGAAATCTTATCATTATTATTTAAAAGCTATGAATTTTTCATTCATCTAAAAGCATAGCTTTTTTTTTTTTTTTTTCTTTTTTTTCTTTTTTTCTTTGAGGAGGTAAAATTTTGAAGTGGCATATTGCTATGTTGAGCTCCCTGTGGGCAAAGCATTAAAATAATATATCCAGATAATTCAGATAATTTGCATGAACTGTTTTGAGACTGTAGAGAAGTTTATTAAGTTAAGCTTTTTGTTATGCTAGGTAGTGTCCCAGAGTGCAGCATATGATACTGAGTGCCTGATAAAGTATCTATTTTTACAGTATCCTTGGAAAAAAGATAAATATTTAAATATATTTGTCTAATTACTTATGACCTACATTACTGAGTTTAGTTTGAATCACAGGATGCTTTTGGCTTTATTATTTTCAGAGCATGGTCTTCACTGTTTGTCTTCCAGGTTTTCTGTAAATCTAGGGATATCACTTGGCAATTCTTTGTTATCTGTATGAAAAGCACCTTCACGCATACTCTACTTTTGCTGTAATTACTCCTTGCTATAAGATAAACTGATCCGAGTCAAATTGTGGCAATTAATTTGGTATATGTTATATTTGATATAGGTATAAGTATGTAGAATCTTGATTATAATTGTTGATAAAGAAAAGTGTCAAATCAGGCTAGACTTATTCAGTAGAAACATGAGAGAACTTCACAAAGGACCTCTCGTTGTGATGGCAGTTACATCTTAAAGTTGATAAAGTTGCATATATCAGCAGTAATATGTTTTATTATGCAATTGTTCTTGTTATTCAAATCATACAATGGCCTGATGAAATATATTAGCAGTCTGCAGGAATGAATGATTAATTCCTCTAACCTGTGGTTATTTTAGCAATCCTTACTAAGAAACTCCAACTTACTTGCTTTAACTTGAAGCTGATAAAATCATTGTTTATTTTAATATTAATCACATAGTATACCAAACTTTGTAATGGTAAACTGTGATAGAACAAAAAAGATAAACTATTACTTGTTATATGAAACTGTATTGAAGAAACTGACAGTACACAAACACACCACTTGACAGCAAAAACTATTTAAAAATGATGGATGTGATAAATATCATATGTAGTACACAGTTTAGTTAGCTTGGTTTCTAAATCTTATTTTAAAAACTAGTGCAGCATTAATAACTCTAATGTGCATGGATACTAATTCCATAGGTTCGGAATGCTGTAGCAGATTGGAACAACTATGATATCATTGGCTAAATTGGAAAACAGGCCAGTTCAGCATTTTGGGAAGGGATAATGATATGTTGCATGAGTGCAGATCTTGTTTAGTGTTCAAATAGATTAGTACGTGAAGCCCACATACTTAGAACCTGATTGATTTAGTATCACTTTGGAAGCCTTGTAAGCAGGAAAGTCTTATTGGCATCAAATACAAATTTAACAGTGCCATTTTTGAGAGGTTCAGTAGTTTAGGGTTAGATTTAGTTATCTATATTCAATGAAGGTAGGTTTTATTTTGTCATTAGTAGCCCTAGGCATTTTGGGGAAACTAACTGGAGAGCAGAAAGTAGGGAAAAAATATATATATATAAAAAAAACACCATGGAAATATCTTTAATAAAAAAAAAAAAAAAAAGGGGGCGAGGGGGCTGAGTTGTATCTATTTAAATGCATTTAGATATTGTTGTTATTATTATTATTATTATTAACCACACTTACTTTATAAGGTTGTTAGTATTAGAAGTTTTTTAAGAGCTTTTAATTTATTTTGCCTTACTAGTTTATATTCCTAACAAAAATGAATTAAGAAGGTGTTTTATGTCACAGTGATGACAAAGTAATGACAATAGAGCCAGAAGGTATTGACAAGGAGTGCATATTATCTATACATTTTTTATATCTTTAGTTGCTGTGAGAAGTAGTAGCAAACAGATGGATTTAAAATTCTGATAGGAAATAAGCAGCAGGCAGGGATGAAGTAATTCTCGAACAGAAATTAAGTGTTTGTAATAACAAAGATTAAGAGAAAGAAATGTGCATGTTAGATTAGGGAAAATGAAGGCATAACAGGAGGGCATTTTTAGCTTTCTTAGCAGTTTTAGATGTCTGATGTTCAGCTTTTCCATTCTAGTAGTTTCTTTACTAAGTTTCATTATAAAATAGTAACAGAAAAAATAGTAGTAAATATAAATGTTCCTAGAAATTATTACTTTCGTGGTCAATATGAGCATGGAATAATGCATCTTTTTCCATTTATTGTCAATATTTGCAGACATGGTCCTGTTTCTGTTGTGTTTTTATTCTATTATATTAATATGCTCTGGTGAGTGAATACTGTTTTAAAATAAATATTTTTTTTTTTTTTTTTTTTCATTCTATTGCTTTACTATTAACTTTGTTAATACTTATACGTTGGCAAAAATAATTTACATTTTATAATCTTAAGCTCTAGCTGAATATTTTAAATGAGTGAAAACTGAACTATCTGGTTTATAAAATCAGTTTTAAAAAAATTCTGTGGGAAGGATGTAAAATTGATCAAAATTCTAATATGTTTTACATTTATGCTGAATACCATGATGCTTTTAAGTACATTAAAGTTGTTTGAAATTGTATTAGACTTTTCATCTTATGCACACTTGCATTGTACTGATATGTGGAATTAAGGTTTTAGAGAGATGTCTGGAGAAAGACTTGTCTTCATGTCTGTTTGCAACATGAGAAGATTTTTTTTTTTTTTTTTAATAAGAATATTGTGTTAAAACAGTTCCAACTGTAAGTACATGAGATGGTGCTGCTTACAACTTGAATGAAAGGTGCATGTTATAGGTCCAGACATTTATTTTCTCTTAACACTGACTGGAAGATGTTAGTCTGCTACTTAGTTCTCATCTTGGTATGAAGAGCAGGATGTGTGCTTAAGCTATTTTCTTCAATATGTTTTAGGAAGGTTTTTCATAAAGTAGACGAGACTTTTTGGTGCATATGGTGCATTTTGCTGTGCTCCTGAATTTGAAAATGAGAGCTGTACACAGTGGCTGTCTGGAAATTGCTCTTTCTCCTTGGTGCTTCTTTATTTGGTTTTAGATTACCTGACTCATTTGTGAAACATTTATAACACTTCCCGGAAGCTTTTTTTTCACAGTGTAAAGATGTGTTGGCAAGAAAAAAAAAAAAAAAAAAAAGTTTCAGGAGGAGTGAAACAGTTTCTTCCTTCTCTGTAAACACAATGACTTGTGGTTTAATGGGATGTGGGACTTTTTAGCTGCTCTAGCTATTATTGAAAGTGCATAGGGTAAACTCATATTTCCAGAGTGTCCAGATGACCTCCTGGTGAACTTCTTATAGGTGACAGAACAATTGCTTTATGATGATTGATTTAAGGTGAGCAACTTGAATAAAGGTCCTCTGGTGGCAGCAGGTTGGAAGTGTACACCAGCTAGTCTTTAGGGAGCTGTAATTCTTAAGATTATTGCAGAAGTAACAGTATAAAAACAATTGCATATACTCTGAGTCTAGAAGCTAAGTGATTTTTAGATTCTCATACAGCATTTTAACAGTCATTGTGGGAGTATGTCAGGCAAAGTAACTTCTCTCTAGCTTTGATGCATTTTCTTTCTCCTACAGTCTTAAAATGTATCTTTCCTTGCCTTTCAAGACATTCAATCTTGGCAGGCCCAGTGCTACGCAGGACAGTATCTAAAGTAGTTCATTTCCCCATTTTCCTCAGTCTTCCTGTTTTTTTTTTTTTTTTTTTTTTTTTTTTTAATTAGCAAAAATAAAACCTTTTTAACTGGATTTAATATCATAATTATTTCAAGTCTGAAGATCTAGTTATTTACTTACTTTCAAGCAGCTGTTACTTCAGAACATCTTTAGTAGCATTTTTATATCCACTCTAAAAATATTATTTTGGTATACTTCATATTAACCTTGAAGTCTGTTCCTGTACTTTATCAGAATTTGAATACAACATACTATCAATACCTGCACATCATTATAAGGGAAAACAGCTATGAGTGACTATAAAAGTGCTCGCAATAATAAAACAAGACCTAAATTTCTCTCATTTGGGTGAAAGTATGTAAAAATATATATTACACCACGTATCACATTGCTTGAAAACGACAGGAAAAAAACCAAAACCTACAGTATAGTGTGTTGACTCTGTCTTAAAAGATGTTTCTTTACAGTGAAAAGATGCTGTGATTTGGTATCAGGAAAAACTAAATGGCAACTTCAGTTCTCGATGGAAAGGTTTCAAAGGGGAGAATTCATACAAGCTGTCCGTGTCTGAATGGATTGCTTTCCCTTTCCTCACTGCAGCCTTGACATTGTTAGGTGGCATCCTCAAATCTCTTAGGAGAACCAGAAAATGATAAGGAGCACTGTCTTAATTGAGATCATTATCATATATTGAAATTTATTTTGGTATTTTTCTTCATCTAGATTTTCCTTAAAGAAGTATCTTGTTTTTTGCTTTGCTTTTGACAGTTACTAAGTGAGGGCTGCTCCGAGAATAATGCCTCCTATTTTATTATGTTGTCTCATGACATCAGAGGCAGATGGTGGTGGTATGTCAGGAGAGATATAACCTTCCCTCCAATATTCCATCACATTTTGTTGTTGTGAAACCGATGGAGCAAAGGGGCAGCCTGTCCAATGAGCAAAGGGGCAGCCTGTCCAATGGCATCTGATGTGGAATTGTATATGGTGTGTAACTGAATTCCTCCACGTGGAAAAAAATTGTGCTCGTTGACATTCACTGATGCTTGCTAAGCATTTGAGAAGACATAACAGTGGATGAGAGCACAGTGAGGCAATGGTAAGTGCCTTTCAGCAATGGTGACTCCTGAATTCCGAAAATCATGGTGACTGCAATGTGATGTTCTGGTCAGCCACACAAACCCTGTGTTTTTCTTTGGATAATTTATCAGCAACTGCAGTTTTAAGCATAATTGTTCTTTGAACTTGGCATTTTTTTCATATGAAGAAAACTATTCACCAGTGGCTCTTCTCCACAGCTGAAATTCTAGTCTTGAATTTTTTACAGATCTAAACTTAAAAAGCTGCAGAAATGCATTTGCCTGTTTTTGCAGCTCCAGATACTCTGTTATGGTCCATGTAATTGATTTACTCCTCTTTCTTTTCTGTTATCTTATGACAATTCCTTGAAGCTAGATCAGCTAGTGAGGGTGGAGACTGCTTTGTCAAATGCCTCAACTAGGAAGTCTGCAAGTGTAAACCTTCAAGAAAAAAGGCACATAGGTCACCAAACATGAGTAACCAAGTGCTCTTAATCATTCTCCCTATATTCATGATGTGATGTTCTGCAAAATTCATTTATTTATTGAGAATTAGATCAGTAGTATATAAAAGGTGTTATATAGAAGAAAAGATGAATAATTTGGAAGCTGAGTTAAATTGCTTTCTTCTGCATTTTTAGAAAAAATGCAATAGCCTTTGTATACAGTGTTTTTTTTTTCAAGCATTTATTCTCAAGAGTCTATAAGAAATGAAAATATCATGTCCCATACAGGATGCCACTGACTAGAATGAATTAGGGATGATTTTTTTTTTCCTGTACCTTTATATATATGCATATATTAAAAAAAAAATCTAGGATAAAATCATTTCCTGAGCAGCTTGGATAATATTTCTCTTATTTTAAGATCTCTTTCCATTGAGCATCCTCTCTATATTATTTGCTCTCTGTTCTAAGATTGTTAGACAAAAATGAAATTTATATTACATAGAAAGCAGCATTTTACACCATGTACAGCACTCATTTTTCCTTATCAGCTGCAAATTTTTTCAGGTTTCTATAGGTGTGGAAGAGAAGCCTCTGGTGTTTCTTTTACCACATTGACAAAAGAGTGTAAACTAGAAAGTATCCAAACTCAGTTCTGATCAGGATTAGCTTTGTTCTGTACTGTGGAGGCCTTTCCCAAGTTCCTCGTGTTTTCCCTCTTCCCCTTTTTTCTAATTCTTCCCTGCAGAAGACAGGGATATTAGGTATTTTGGAAACAGCTCATACCTGGGCTTTCTGTTTCTTCTCACCTACACTGAAGATAATCACTATTTCTCCGTAGATGAGAATTCACATGACTCTTAAGTAAGACATGGTAGGAGTCCTTCCTAATTTCTTTTTCTTAGAAATGGTTAAAATTGAGAGAGTTTTCCAGGTTATACAACTATTAGGTATTTCCTAATAAAGGGTGAGAGGTGAAGAATTAGCTGATAAGTACACTGTAATTTCAGAAATCTAAGAACACGAACATTGCACAGTTCTCTTTGTTTAGAAATGTGAACTGTGGATATCCATATTCCAGTGTCTAGTACTTTCCTCTTTTCTGAAGACAAGGATTTTTTTTTCACTTAAAACTAATTGTGTCAGAAGCTATCAGAGATCTCCATTAAGTCAGCACTTTTGCTTAACTATCAGATTAACATTATATCTTGGAGAAATTCTGAAAATCTTATCACAACATGCATATACATGTACATATTGGTACATGCTGAAGTGACATAAATCTTAGCCTCATATTCTTTAACAAGCTTGTGTTTTTTGTTTTGTTGTTTGATTGCTTTATTTTCCATTTTTCTTCTTTTTCTCCCTCTTCATAAATTATGTATGGAGTCCAAAAGCTTCTGCTACTAACTATGCTTAATCCACAGAATCAACTTGTGTGCTTTTCTTTACTGTCCTGGTGCCTCTGATACAAACTACTGCAGAGCTTGAGAAACACTCAGTTTTTTATCTGCTACTTTGTTAGATCACTTTTTTAAAAAAAAAAAAAAAAATGTATATATATATTATTTATTTATTTATTATTTTTTATTTCTTGGAAAGAAAAGATGGACCAAGGGATCTGTATAATATAATTATGCTGAGGTGAGGTGTGTTTTCTGTTTCTGCATTATTGACATCTTCACCATTATGCAACTGATAAAGATTACTGGTAATAATATTTTCTTCTGAGGTCAAGCCTATTGATTTTTGGATGTAGACAGAGTTGATGTGATAAATCTTGTGGTAACAATTCTATTTGGAATTATTTTTTAACATAAGTTCCATTGGAAAAAAGTTTCATTAATTTTTTTAGTTATTTGATATGTATTTGCTGTAGGTATTTGAGTCTTAGGTTTATTAAATGATTGTTGCAAAACACATCTAAGTGTTCTTCTCAATGAGTGATATTGGAAATAGGGTGCATGAGAAACAGCTCATGGATATCTCTAAATGTAGCTTATTTATTAAGGTTTTAATGTAGTGAGAGAATAGATGCAGTATGTGAGCCAGAAACAATTTCCTTAAACACAAGGTTAAATTATTGTCAAAAGTTATCCTAATAATTACAAAGTTATTTAAGAATAAGATAAAGGGAACAAAGGAACCCTTACTCTATATCATTTTATCTAATTTTATTAATATATACAACTTCAAGAAATATTCCATCCTGCTCAATATGGTATACTGGATCACACGAACTCTAGCATCTGTTCATGGTGATTCATTGGATTTCTGTATTTTATTAGCTTGGGAAAACTTAGCAAAAATAAAACCTCAACTTGGCTTAATATATTTTCACTCTGTATCTCTAAAACCAGTACAGTGCCATAACATATTTGTTGTTATTTATGTCTATATCACATCATAAGAAATTTGTGATCCAGATTAAACTAGAGAGATAATAAAGAAGACATCTAATAATGACGATAATAGCAATGATGATGATGTTTTGTGTTTAAATGAGAGCTAGACCACAGTGTAAACTTCAGAGGAAATATATTTTCCACTGTAGTAGAAACTACTGTGGCAGCTAAGTCTCACTGTTAACTAAAAATGCAATTCCTACTATCAGTTCTCACATAAGCAGAAATAATATTTCTAAAGGATTTCTGTATCGTAATGGCTAAAATAATGTTAACAGAGGTCTGAGAATATTTCATGTAAGTGTCTCTCAACAAAATGTATTGCATGCAGCTTGAGCTCTGCTTTGTATTTTATGGTACAGTATGGGACTTTAGTTTGTTTCTTTGTTAGTATAATTATGGGAACCCCTAGTGATTATACCACCTCCTCATGTTTGTTGTAGTCATTTTAAATTATAAATGTACATTCTAAGTTACTGCAAAGTACAGTATCACCTTAATCTTCTTCTATTGCACTTTTTTTTTAGTACCTTTTGAGTCTTTGTCACAAATAGTAGTGATTCTTGGCAGCAGTTATCTGTAACACCATATATTTATTTTCTTAAGGTAAAAAAAAAAAAATTGTACAGTTTTTAAATATATGGTAATGTATTAGGAAGTCAGTTCTTAATAACAGTACAGAATTATTTTGCAATTTTAAAAAGGTGAATGTCTGTGTTAGTTTTGGCTAGGAAAACAAAGATTTTTTTATCCTTTATTTATATTCAGCAGGGGATGAGTTGAGGCCAGAAAGGAGCACCATGGTCTTGTTTGCTTACTACTTGGCTTAAAATGAGGACAGAGTCCTACATGCCTTCTGCACTTGGGAGTAATTTTCTATCTGAAAACTGGATTTGTCACACAAGTCTGCCCCTTTTCTGTTATCCATCTGTATAAAACAAAAATTTTAGAAGTTTATTTAGTGATCAGGAAAAATGCAGATAAAGAAACTAGAGATAGTTAAAAAAAAAATCTCAATTAAAAATTCGTGATGTGTGTGAAAGCCTGTGCTTTCTTCCATGATGATTGCTACTGTGGAGTGTAATGATGAGTCTTTGCTGTGATCTAACTGAGAATGTAGGTGAACAATACCTTTTCCTCTGGAATTTTTAAAATATGATGACCATTTGACTAACTCAATCTCTAAGTCAGAAAAAGGAAGCCTATCTTACTGAGAGCTTGTGGCTATCTTGCCTTCATTTATTGCATTCATTTATCTTGCCTTCAGTTGAAGTGGCTTACAGAGTTTTCCTCTCTTGAGTTCTGTCCTTTGATTTGCAACTTGAAGAGCAAACCAGTAAAAGAATTAAGTGCTAGGAGTTAAGGGAATTATGTTTCCATAGTCCATGTTTAAAGTGAGCATAACAGCATAACTTTCTTTCCTTCAACATATTTATTCAGAGCTTCTCATATATATATATATATATATTTCCATTTGTAAAACTCATCTGTTTACACTGTCTGCCTAAATAGAAGACAGTGGTATAGAAGAATAATTTGATTTTTATTCCAGTGGAGTCCCATGGGAATGAGAACTAGTAAATTCTGAAATGAGGCATTTAAACAGTTATATAGGTGTCTATTCATTGTTACTGGGAAGAGAAAGCCACATCTTTCAAGTGTGACAGATGTGTACAGACATTAATGTAACAGGAACTAAAGTGTTAATTGGATTATATTTCCCTGAACTGCATAATAAATCTCTCTTAATCCCTACAGCCCTTTACTTTCCTTCAGAGGAACAACTGTGTATTTTCAGTTGTAAATGGAAAAACATGAGTGATTGGAGTGCCAAATTGGTCAGTTTTATGAAGCAAACATGCTCACTAGAGAACAGCATGGAACTGCTATGCTGTTCAACTGCTTCTAACAGCCATCAGTTTGTGCCTCCTATCAGCAAAGATTTCACAGAGAAAGCAGTGAGAAGGAACCTAGAGGGAAAAATACTCTTCAACAAACCCCGTCAGGCATGGAATCAGGTCTTTGTCTCATCTTTTCTTCAACACACTTCCAGCACTGCTTCCTTGCTAACACCCTTGCAGATACTGTAAAGTGTAGTGAACTCTCGATTTATTATAAATATGAACATTAACATGATTGGTGAATTTCAGTAGCTACAAGCAAGTTGTTTCTGCAGAACGACACTGAAAAAAGAGATTTCTCTTATTCATATTATTAGTAAATTAATGGAAAAGAAAGAGAATACACTTTTTTCCAAAATGTTAAATGGGGCGTTACTTCAACTACATACCTGATGTAGATAAACTCTTGTTATTGTATACTTTCAGAACAATGTTTGTAAATAATAGTGTCATTTAGTCTTTGTATTATTTTAATTAACAATAAATAATGACTTTTGTAGTTACCTTTGTTTGAAGGAGGCTAATGTGTTTTATAGATACACTGTATAGAAAAGACTGATACATAGTACACCTTTTTGCTTTATTTTCATTTTTCTTCTTTTTAAAATAATCTATAATAACTGTAAAGATTTCAAGAAGTGATAATTAAAGTGTATGAACTAGCAACATGAACTAACTCATTTATTTGTGTTATATTAACTAGATAGTTGCAGTGGCATGCACAGATATGTACATAAAAAAATGTGGGTCATAAACTAATATTGTACAGTTCTCCAAGGGGGCTTTTAGAAAGATGATTATGAACTATTTACATGGTCTCATGGTCATAGAACAAGGGGGAATGGTCTTAAACTAAAACAAAGGAAGTTTAGAATAGATTTTAGGAGGAAATTTTTTAGTGAGAGGATGGGTAGGCATTGGAACATTCTGACCAGAGAAGCTGTGGATGTCCCACCCCTGGAGATGTTCAAGGCCAGGTTAAATGGGACCCCTGGTAGCCTGGTCTAGTAAGTGGAAACCCTGTCTGTGTCATGGGAATTGGAACTATATGATTTTCCAACCTGATACAGTCCATGATTCTATGATCTTTAAGGTCCTTCCCAACTCAAGCCATCCTGTGACACTACTATAATACTGCATACAAATATCAAAATTACAGGTTATTAGCCTCTGTGTACCATAGGAATCATGGGACCAGATGACCTTGTTAATGCATTACTAGCAAGAATACTTTTTCATGTGCTTCTTTTACACAAATTCACTATCAGCTAGAAAATGTAAGCAGTAAGTCAAAGTTAACACAGTGTGAGTGAGTGCTATACACTTTCTCACAAGAGTATATGATTCACATTTTAAGGAAAGATGACAAAACGTGAATGGCAAAATCTATTAGTTACTGCAGAAGTAGCCATTCAAAATATTTTAAAAGTAAAAGCTGACATTTTTTTAAATCTTTCTGGATGGTAGGCTCTTAACTGTAGACTCCTTGGTTTGCTGACAACATATTTGATTGCTCCAAATCCAGTTCCATGGCACATTTATATAGACTTAGCTATTTAACATTGTTTCAAGAATGGAAACCTTTTCTTATGAGGGAGTTACTTAAGCAAAAGCATGCAAAAGGTTATAGTACTATGTATTATTACATAAACTTTCAAAATTACGTGAAATTGTATATTTGATTTGAAGGGCTGTAGGACAGATAATATCCTGCATTTGCAGTACAGTGCAATAATCTTGTACCTTAATTTAATGTCTTGAATGTAATATTTTTTATGCATTTACAAGCTGGAAAACCAAGATGTCATTACTTATTAGTTCATTAAAAATATTTGTTAATTTAATTTAAAAATACTTGTTTCAGCACAGAATTCTATATGGGTCCCCTAAACATGTACATGTTCTCAGGGATTCACGTGCGTACAAAGGTAGTCTTACATTCAGCAGCAGATTTTAACTAGTTCAAGATTTATTTATTATTTATTACTTTTTTTTTTTTTTTTCAGAAGAGGAACTAATACAAGAAACACCATTATATCGATCAAGAACTGCCATAAAATATGACTTTATGATATATTTTTTTAATTATGTTTATTGTCTGTAATATTTCAGAAGTGCAAGAGCAAGGAAATTATGGACTAAAATGGAAACAGGCTGTATGAAGAAACTTTCAGATATTGTCTTTACCACGTTCAAATATAATTGACTTGGGACCACAAATAATGCTGCATGAAAATATCTGAACTCATAAGTACAAAAGGAGAATTGGAAAAATGAAACAATAAATCATAATGAAGAAGAACAAATACCTACATGAATATTTTTAGGGTTGAATCTTTATCCTGTCCATTTACTGCTTTCAAGTAGGAGAAGAAGCAAATGCAGGAAAAAATAAAAATAAAAAAAGAAAGAAAAGGTAAATGCAAATCCATACAAACTTAGTATAAATATAAATGAAAATATGCACCTGAAGTAGCTTATTGACAAAGAAATTGGATTTCATATGTACTAATAGATATGTTTAATCATTTCCTTCAGCACGCAAAACCAGCTGGGAAGATTAACAGAAAATGATAGAAACTATCACCAAAAGGGAATGAAGTCTTCATTGGGAAGACTGTCTCATTAGTTCAATTTTAGAATGACCATAAAAAGGTGATAACCTTCTAGAGTCTCTTTTATAGGCTCTATTTGAATAGGATAACAGTTTCTCCAACAAACTTAATTTCTATGGTAAGAAGCTGGATTTAGAACCTGTCCTCTGCTCCCAGTTTCCTGCCTGGAAATCTGACTTGAGAAATTAAAGATTTTTCAAATGGCCTCATAGGTAGGAATTGGCTCGTTTTTGTAGGTCTGGATTTGTGTCATAAAACACTCCAGCTGTTCTTCATACGTAGATACTGCATGGAAATAATGTGATCTAAGGAAACCTTTGGGTTTTGTACTCAGTAGAAATGAGGATGTTGATGAAAAACCTTGATTGATTCTGGAGTAGAATTAGATTATTGAAAATTGACTACAGTAATGGCTGGGGAGACTTCTTCTTTTTCTTCTTTTTTTTTTTTTTTTTTTTTTTTATTATAAATGAAATTAATATTAGTTTAAACATTCATTACTTATGCATGAATACATGTTGCATGGTCATGGGCCAGTGTCAGAGCAATTCATTTAGTTTGTAATTCTGCTTAAAATGCAAATTCTTTTAAGACTGCTAGTCCTTACTGTAGGATACTGAAATACTGATACTGAATTATAGATGTGCAGAAGTCAAGCCAACTATTCAAGAAACATCACTTATATAGTAGGACTTTTCTCTGTATCTCAGGTTGTTATGACTATAAAATGTTCATGCACAAGATAACTTTGTTATAAACTACCTTGTTTCATGTTCTGAGGAGGATACTTAACTTCATAGAACCATAGAACAGTTTTGCTTGCAAGGGTCCTTAGACATAATCCAGTTCCAATTACCCTACCATAAGCAGGGTTGCCACCCACTAGATCAGGCTGCACCAGGGCACCATCCAACCTGGCCTTGAAAACTTTTGGGGGTGGGCATCCAGAAATTCTCTGGGTAATTTGTTCCAGTGCCTCACCACATCCTCAAAGTGAAAATTTTGTTCTTAAAGTCTAATCTAATTATACCTTCTTTCAGTGTAAATTCGTTTCCTCTTGTTTTATTGCTATTTATCAGTGGAAAATATCAGTATCCATCTTGATTGTAAGCTCTCTTTAAATACCGGAAGGCTGCAATGAGGTCCTCCTGGAACATTCTGTTCTTCAGACTGAACAATTCTAGTGGCCTCAGCAGGAGAGGTGTTCCAGCCCTCTGATCATCTTTGTGGCCTCCTCTAGACCCACTCTAACAGATCCATATCTTTATTGTGCTGGAAGCTTCAGGGTCTGGGTGCAGTAATCTGGGTGAGGCCTTGTGAGGGCAGAGTAGAGGGGGAGAATTACCTCCCTCACCCTGCTGGCCACACATCTTTTGATACAGCCCAGGAGACAGTTGATTTTCTAGGCTGCAAGCACACATTGTCATCCAGAACTCCCATGTCCTCCTCTGGGCTGCTCTCAATGAGTGCTTCTCCTAGCCTATAAATATACCTGAGATTGCCCTGACCCAAGTACAATACCTTGTAATTGGTCTTACTGAATCTCATTTTGCTCATGCAGATCCAATTCTCTAGCTTATCCAGTTTCCTTTGGATGGTATCCCTTCCTTCTGTTCTATCAAGTGTAATCTGCAAACTTGCTGAGAATGAACTCAGTTTCACTATCCAGGTCACTGTAAAGTTAAGAGCACTGATTCCAGGACAGACCTCTGGAGGACACCACTCATGACCAGCCTCCATCTGGACATAGAGCTGTTGACCATAAAACTGGCTGCAAAAATCCAAACAAATTTTTATCCTCTGAATAAACTCTTCAAATTCAGAGATGTGGTGTGGGGTCATAGCAAAGGCTTTGTAGAAGTCCAAATAGACGATATCTGTTGCTCTTTGTCCACATGCCAGCAGGTTTTTCAGCATTATTTGCCCTCTGTGACAGCCTGCTGGCTGTCTCATATCGCCTTGCTGTTTTACATGATCTTCTTTTTAACATCATTGTAGGTGATATGGACAGTGGGATTGAGTGCACCCTTTGCAAGTTTGCAGATGACACTAGTGGTGCACTTGATACATTGGAGGGAAGAGAAGCCATCCAGAGGGACCTGGGCAGGCTGGAGAAGTGGACCATGGAAGCCTCATGAGATTCAACAAGGCCAAGTGCAAAGTTCTGCACCTGAATCAAGGAAATCCCAAGCACAAATACAGGCTGGGTGGGGAAGGCTGGCGTACAGTCCTGAGAAGGAATTGGGTGTGTCAGTTGGTGAAAGACTCAGCATGAGCCTGCAATGTGTGCTTGCAACCCAAATGGCCAACCTTATCTTGCGTTGCATCAAGAGAAGTGCATCCAGCAGGCTGAGGGAGGTGATTCCCTCTGCTCTTGTGAGACCCCACCTGGAGTACTGCATCCTGTTCTGGGGCCACCAATGCAAGAAGGAAATTGAGCTATTGGAGTGAGTCCAGAGGAGGGCTATGAAGATGATCAGAGGGCTGGAGCATGTCCCCTATGAGGAACAGGCTGAGCTGTTCAGCCTGGAGAAAAGCAGGCTCCTTGGAGACCTTATAGTGTCCTTCCAGTACCTCATGAGGGGCCTACAGGAAAACTGGAAATGGATTTTTTGTAAGAGCATTAGCAATAGGACAAAGGGAAAATATTTTAAACTAGAAGCAGGTAGATTTAAATTAGATGTTAGGAAGAAATTCTTTACTGTGAGGGTGGTAAGACACTGGAACAGGTTGCTCAGCGAGGTTGTGGATACCCCCTCCATGGAAGCATTCAAGGCTAGGCAGGATGGGGCTTTGAGCAGCCTGGTCTACTGAGTGGTGCCCCTGCCTATAACATGGGGATTGAAACTAGATGATCTTAAAGGTCCCTTCAAACCTAAACCATTCTATGATCGCCCCAGGCTCAACCAGCCCGGGTTTCCCTTTCTGTGTTTCTTAAAAACAGGAGTGATGTTTCTCTTTTTCCAGTCACTGAGGACTTTGCTTGACAGCCATTTATGATGGAGGCTTGGCAATCACGTCAGCCTCTTCCTTCAGAACCCTTGTGTATATGTCATAGGGGTCTCGTAGACTTGTACGTCTTTAGTCTAATCAGGTGGTCTCAGACTTGCTCTTCCCTTAGAGAGGGATGAATTTTGCTCCCTCTGACTAGAGTTTCAGGGAGATCTTCCTGGGAGTAGGAAGGCCCTACAGAGGGATCTGGACAGACTGAGTCACTGGGCAAAGGCCAGTGGATTGAAGTTCAGTAAGATCAAGTACTGGGTCTTGCAATTTGACCACAATAACCCCAAGATATGCTACAGGCTTGGGGCGGTGTGGCTGGAAGATTGAGTAGAAAAAAATGGACCTGGGGATATTTGTTTTTGCTTGGCTGAATGTGAGTTAACATTATGTCCATGTGGCCAAGAAGGCGAACAGAATCCTGGCTAGTATAAGAAATAGCACTAGGAAAAACCAGCAGGAGCAGGAAGGTGATCATTTTCCTGCATTCAGCATTCTTGAAGCTGCACTTTGAATATTGTGTTCAGTTTTGAGCCTCTCACTACAGGAAAGACATCAAAGCCCTGGAGCATAGCTGAAGAAGGACAACAAAGCTTGTGAAGGGTCTGGAACACAAGTCTTATGAGAGGTGGCTGGGGGAACTGGGATTGTTTAGTCCGGAGGAGAGAAGGCTCAAGGGAGACCTTATTCCTCTCTACAGCTACCTAAAAGGAAGTTATGGCAAGGTGGGAATCAGCCTCTTCCCCCACATAAATAGCAATAGAACTGGAGGTAATGACCTCAAGTTGTGCCAGGGGAGGTTCAGGTTGGATATTAAGAAAAAATTCTTCACTAAAAGAGTGATCAGGCACTGGAATGAGCTGCCCAGGAGGAAGGTTGAGTCACTGTCCCTGAAGGTGTTTCGGAAATGTTTCAGTGTAACACTAAGGGATGTGGTTTAGTGGGAAATATTGGTGATAGATGAATGGTTAGACTAGATGATCTTGGAGGTCTTTTCCAACTTTTCTGATTCTATCTGCCTGAGGGTAGTGAGGCCCTACAGAGGGATGTGGACAGGGCTGGATAGCTGGGCTGAAGCCAATGGGATGAGGTTCAACAAGACCGAATGCCAGGTCCTGCACTTTGGCCACAACTACCCCAGGCAACGCTACAGGCTTGGGGCAGAGTGGCTGGAAGACTGTGTAGAGGAATGGACCTGGGGCTATTGATTGATGCCCTGCTGAACATGAGCCAGCAGTGTGCCCAGGTGGGTGAGAAGGCCAGTGGCATCCTGTCTTGCATCAGAAATAGTGTTGCCAGCAGGAGCAGGGAAGTAATTGACCCCTGTACTAAGACACTGGTAAGGACGCACCTCGAGTAGTGTTCAGTGCAAGAAAGACATTGAGCCCCTGGAGCGTGTTCAAATAAGGACAACAAAGCTGTTGAGGGGTCTGGAGCACAGCTGAAGGAGCTGAGATTGTTCAATCTGGAGAAGAGGAGGCACAGGGGAGACCTTATTGCTCTCTATGACTGCCTGAAGGGAGGTTGTAGTGAGCTGGGTGTCAGCCTCTTCTTTTGTGTAACTGGTGATAGGACTAGAGGGAATGGCTTCAAGCTGTGCCAGGGGAAATTCAGTCTGGACGTTAGGAAATACTGCTTCTCTGAAACAATAGTCAGGTGCTGGAATGGGCTGCCCAGAGAGGCGGTGGAGTCACCAACCCTGGAGGTGTTCAAGGAACATGTGGATGTTGGGTTGAGGGACATGGTTTAGTGAGAACTGTTGGTGATGGGTGAATGGTTGGACTGAGTGATCCTGTGAGTCTTTTCAAACCTTGGTGATTCTATGATTCTCTTAAAATTTACCCATAAATTTATAGTTAGTAGTGTACTTTAAAATGGCTCATAGTTTTGGAAAATTTTTATGCCTGAGGTGTTAATTAAGTTTTTATTTTCTTCTGATGTTTCTATGCAAGTTTTTAAGGATAGGTTTTGAAAATATATAATACATATGATATAAGTATATATTATATATCATGAGAACTGGAGAGCATTATTAAATTAGTATTTTGTTTCCTGTTGAGGCTGACACAAGGTTTGGATTATAAATGGTGAAAACCAGTGTTATTTAAGTAATTTAACCAAGCTTCTCTGAGACACTGAAAGAGAAGTTCTCACATTTTTTTTTTACCTTTCTTTAACAATGTTGAAATAAAATCTTTATATATTTACTTCTTTGAAGCACAAACAGTAAAGTGAGGAAATAAACTTATTTGGATTTGGTGATTTTGAAAGTATTCTTCAAAATAAATATTATCTTTCAGTATGGGGACATCAAAATATTTTATTCCAGGCCTACTGATATTTTCCAAGACTCTTGTGTTGATGGAGCATATCTGATATCCTAGATGAAAAAACACGTCATCAATATGACCTTTTGGCACTGTTTTCCATTCAGTAAAGTGATGAATTCAGTAGTTCATGCTCAGAACAGTATACTTCAACTCAACTTTTGCTTCCAGTCAGTGAACTTTATCAGGTATCAGATGCCTTAAGAAAAACACCAGTTAATAACTGTTAGTCAAGTTTTGAAATGTTCTCTGACTTGAAACAAGTCAAATAAGTGATCTTGTGTTATGTCATTCCCCAGATAAACAGCTAGTAGTGACAGTAATCTTTCTTACTCAAGGAAGACGCTGGGAAGATTATGTCTGCAAGTCACCTTTAGATTGTGTTTATATTTGAAGATACTGGTATAGCCAAATTTAAATAAGAAAAAAAAAAAAAAAAAGGGAGAAAGGGAAAATGAAATAATTCAAGTAAGTATTTTTGACAGCAATTACTTGTTTACAGAAGAAATTTTTAATGCTTCTTTTTTTTTCTTTTCTTGTTTTGAAGAGTATTTAACATGAATTGTGTGGGAAAAAAATGTGTTTTGTTGTTGTTTTGTGTGACTTTGTTTTGTTTGAAAAATTCCTGGTATTCTGGAATGGATTTTAACTACAGAAATAGGATTTAAAAATGTTGCATTTCAGCGGAAAATGATATCTTAAAATTGCTTTTGACTTAATGACTCTCAACTACAGTAATTACTCTTAACTACAATATTGATTCCTGATCAAAGTGTTGAGAATATGAGTAGCAATTCTAGAGCTCCTTGTAGTACATTGGAGTTATTCCTTTAATCCAAGAGAATGCCATCACGAAGAGCAACAGAGCCAAAGTAGAGTAGAAGAAGTATTTGAGCATAGAGCAAGCAGTCTAAAGAATGCAGTGGCTTTCTGTTAATGAGACATATTTCACAATAATTCATTCATCTTGATTCTGAAATGCCAAAAATTAATTGTGAAAATGAGAGCTGCTCTCTCTGTTTACAGCTGTGGGGTTTATTTGGTTTTGTTTTCTGAAGAGGAATGGTTCAAAATAATGGAATTTGTGAAAAAGAGATGTGAATTTAATGCAGGAACATTCCTGAAGTTGTGTGTGCATGTGTGGGAGAAAAATTACATAGGTGCATATAAACAGTTACTGCTGTCCTCATCTGAATATAGTGGCACACCTCTTCAAATATTTGATCAGTTCAGTGTTTTGTTGTTGACTTAGAAAGAAAAGCAGTAACTTATACTTTTATTATGTAAGCATTTTCTCTTCTGTATCTCTGTCATAAAAGAATGGAAGTTCTTCCAGAGATAAAGGCTTCTGTCATCTGTATGATGACAAAATTAATGCAACTCTTTATAAATACTGGAGCAGAAGATCAGACATTAATGAACACTGTATGTCCAGTGTGCATTAAACCTCTTGTTTCCTGTAGCTTCTGTTCATGGAGTTCTACTATATTAAATCCCCCCCAAAAAATGTTCATGTTTATGCAAGCTGTCTGTTTGAGTTGAAGCCCAGTGCATTAAATTATGGGTGTTTCTATGAGGAGTTAACAGAAAATTATATGTAAATAACTATCTACTTACTTGATCTCACACGCACATATATATGCGTCTGTGTGTATGAATATCTAACGGATTTCTCCAGTCTCTACTTATTCCTCCTTAACATGGGAAAGTACATACTGAAAGCTAACCAGAGGGTAATTTAATTACAAAGTTTATTTTCTCATAAGAAATGTATCAAACAAGAGACCAGTCCATACATGAGTGGATCAATGAAAGAGAAGAAGCCATTCATATGTTTTTTTGTTTTTCATTTCTTTATATTAATCATTTAAATTGAATAATTTTCTCTTATTTGTAGAGCTTTATTTATTTAGTCAGTTAGTTAGTTATTCCTGTTAAAAATGTTTCTGAAGGTAGGCTGTTAAATTAATCAATTTAATGTGCTAAGTCACAGAATTGCAAAATCACAGATTCACAGAATCACAGGGGTTGGAAGGGACCTCAAGAGATCCTTGAGTCCAACCCCCACTTGTTGATTCTATATCCTTACATAAATTTTTAAGGTTTTTCATTTATTTATTTTTCAGTTCCATTCCAAGCTCTCACCTATAGAACCAGACTAATTTTAATTGCTTTTTCTTTAATGATTGTCAGAAATATATTGTTTTCAATTTTGTGATTAAGAAAAATCGCAGCATATTCAAATAAGAGACTTACCAGATGAGTTGTAAAGAATTTTAACATTTCCTGATCTGTTTGTATCTCTGACATACTTAAGGAAATATTCACCATCTTTATAATCTTTTTATCTCTCAGGTATTTTTTTTGTTTGTTTGTTTGTTTGTTTTTCCTACTAGCTTCCTTGTTTTGGTACAGATTTATTCATAAAACGATAATGTTTATTATTTTTATTTTCAGCTTTAATTACTTTACTTTAGTCACCATTAAATTTCAGTTTCTTTTTTTGTCAACCTTGATGTAGAGAAAATCAGAATTATCTAAATTTGACTAAATACTTGATAACTATGTAGTTGTCTTCCAAATTAAATTTAGTAACCCTGATCATTTACAAAAACTAAAAAAACCCAAGAAGCCAGAAGAGATGATACTAATAAAAAACTCCACTAGGTGTTTCTGTGTTCAGCATTTCATTTAAGATACAGCAATTTTTTACTGTTTTAAACATTTCAAAAAACTTACCCTGAATAAATAGAATTGGAAAGTTTGAGCAACTTACAAAAGTGGTATAGTCTACAGAAAAGCTGAATGACTGTAATTGTAAGCCCTGTACCTTAAAAGAGAATATATATTCCTGCACACACTATAGCTTTCATATCCAGGATTTTGCTGAAAGAATGACATATTTTTGCTATCTGCTCTGCAATTCTTAACTACTATGCTATGCTCGCAATAATGATGTAATATATATACATATATATATATACTGTATCAGTCATAATACATTCATGATAGTATACTATTATTACTGCGTAATAAAAGTTGATACCCCCTAGATACCTCCCTGTACCCTGGCTATTTGAAATTGTCTAGTTTCAGATTAAATGTTTGTAAGACAAATGTTTTATATTCTTCAAACTACATTTCCTTAGTTGCAACAAATAATTTAATAAAAACTTAATTCATAGTGCAATCTTGACCCTAGTTACGTTTATATTTATTAGAATGTTTCCCTGCATAAGGCAGACTGTGTATCTCACTCCAATTTATAGGAGGGAGATGAGATTCTTTTAATATATGTATACCTGGCGTGAGATTAAGAAACAACGGTTCAAATGTTTGTCCAACCAGTTTATTATAAATCCTAATCAAGGAGACGGTGAAGGGAAGGAGGGCGATAGAAAAGATAGGAAAGAAGCAAGAATCGCGTAAAGCGGAGATAGTCACCACCAGGATCCAGCAGCGGTCCCGTTGCGTGCTTTTTCAAAGGTCCGAGGCAAAAGCAGCAGGGGGGGAGAGCAGCAGCATGGCCAGCCTTAGGCAGCAAGCAGGGAGCAGGATGCAGTTGCAGAGCCAATCTGGGAGGAAGCAGCAGGACTCAGGTAGCAGGCACAGGAGAGTCCGTCAGCATGCAGGAATTCCATAGTGAGGAATCTGATGGCAGACACTTATTCTTCTTCAGCGTGCTGGTAAAGTGCAGAGCAAGTCCAAGAGGGAGAGAAGCAGGTCGTGAGGCTTCTCATGTCAGAAACCTCTTCTTCTTCGTGAGGAATCTGTTGCCAGAAAAACCTAAAGCTCATGATTGTAGGTCCTTTTTTATCCTTCTTCTTCTACCAACATGGCATTCCTGGGTGCTTGGTAAAAGTCATGTGCAGCACTCCTGAGATGGCCATCTTCCTTGAGATAAGTCCACAGGAAAGACCACTTCACGGCCATTAAGCTGCGGCTTATCTCTCTCTGTTGCCCCTGGCCTTGTCCATCTGTGTCCCCCAGACAGAGGATTTCACAACCCTTGCCCAGGACTTGTCCATCAGCGTTCTCCAGACAAAGGATTTCTCAACCCTTGCCCAGGACTTGCTTGGACTTGTTCATCTTGTCCCCAGCAAGCTCTGAAACAATGATGTAAAAGAATAATCTCTTACACTGTATTGCACATTTCACTTTGTGACATTCATCCTTTGTTGTTATGGGCACTTGAGCATAATCTCTCAGTAAATGTATGTATTACTTCTGTACTTCAATTTACTTTTGAGGTAGCTAATCTTTTTCTGATTTCTTTTTATCTCCTCCCTTCCTCCTCTTTCCCCCACCCTTTGTTCTGAAAAGTTGTTCCCAGCTTGTACACCTCAGAAACATTATGTAATATTTAGTGGATCTTTTTTTTCTTCAAACTGTATAATGCCTACCCTTAATTGTGCTACTTGTGTAAAAAAATTTAATATCTCTTCCGAACTATAGGGATTGGAACCTAACATGTAACTTCCACTGGGATTAATGTTTTTAGTCAACTTCGTATCACAAACCTGTCTCACATTGCCAGTATTGTGGCAAAACTATGAGACCCCGGACTACTTATTTGTATTGTTACTGACAGATTTTAAAGAATGGAAAATACTGAATATTAGTTTTGATTCCCCCAGTCTGATCTGTGTTTACAAAGAGTATGGATTTCCAGTGTGAGATAATCTCTCAGTTGTTAAGAGGCAACTGACTTTCTGAGTATGGATGGAAGTAGAGGTGTTGCACTGGAGCTGCTGTATTTGATGATGATGCTACTATTTTTGATGATAATTGTTTTGTGTTAAGAGTTAATACACTTGTTTGCTTTTGTCCTATAAGCCACATTCAAGAGAATGGGACAAGAAATACTGTCCTGACTATCTCAGGATGACTCTTCTTAGCATAAAGTCTGTTCTGCATCAACAATGGAGTAACTCTAAACCTCTCCAGGGGCAGAAATACAAAATGATTACATTAGGCCTAAGTTTAGATTGTTGCGTTATAAGTACAGGGTTTGTACACTTGAAGTGATACCAACCAAATAAGGGCAATCTTTTTTCCCCTATTCTCATGCCAGCAAATAAAGTTCTGGTGATTATAAAGATTAAAGGGACTGTAATGTCAGTATCAGCTTCTCTGATGGAGTTGTACTAACACAATTTTATCACACAATAAAGATAATGCTGGCTCAAAAAAACAATCCACAGATCATGGAAGCATACAAAAGCTGTCTCCTAAATGATTGTGTCAAACATATTTCCATATTACTTGAGCCATAAGGAACCAACATTGATAAATCTTTTCAATAATAAATTATGGCCATATCTAACTTTCTTTTCCAAACAAGACTTCTCAGTCCAATGAAATTTAAAGAAATTGTATTTAGGCCTGTTCCTAACATAATAATAAACATTAGTTAACATTCAGACTAATTATGATATTATATTTACTATGTGACTTTATTAATACCCGTTTGCATTTAATATCCTATCCTCACAAAGTGCAGTATTTAAAATGCTATATGAAACCCCTTTCTTGGTATTTAGGTTCATTTATTTTTATGACAGGAAAAGGTGGGTAGTGACAAGCAGTGCAGAAGTTTAGTTAAACTTCAGTTATATAAGTATTTTAGCACACTTGATAGAATTTTCATTTTAGCTGTAACACATTTAAAGTATTAGAATGGGCTGGCCAGAGAAGTCCCCATTCCTGAAGGAATTTAAGAGACAATCTATCTATGGCACTGAGAACATGGTCTCATGCTGGGACTTGATGGGTCAGATTGAAGATTGGACTTTGTGATCTTGGAGAAATTTTCCAGCCTTGAATTTGTAGAAGAGCTGGTAGAAGATACTAATCCAGCTTCTGTTTGCTAAGAAAAGCAGACAGTGTTTTTTAATTCCTTTGACTTAGTAACGTATTGTACCTTTTTTTTTTTTTTTTTTCTTATCCCCTGTCTATCTACCTGTCTATCTATCTATCTAATCCTTGACAAAGTGAAATAATTAAGATGATCTCTTGTCTCTTGTAGATATGGACACTTTCAAACCTCTCCTGTACTTGCGGTAGCACTGCCTTTGTGTTTCATTGCCTGTCACACTACACATGTTCAGACACAGTTTCTACAGCTTTGGTGATGATACAGTTGCTTCGAAAGAAAGAGTCAGCATACACGTTTTTCTTTCCCAGGGAACATGTCTTATTACTTTGATCTATTCTTTATCAAAAATAAGGCAAAGCCTTGACAAACTTGAAGTATTTGGGGTAATGATGATGTTAGCCTTCAGTGGATCTAATGTAGCCTGCAAGACAGAAGCTGTTACTTTTTCTGTCTCTCTCATATTTTTTCCACGTTACCCATTAATTTTTAAGCAAGGCATTCAGATCCAAAGTTGGAAAGTTTATTTTGATTTTTAGAAATTAGAAATGAGGAAGAGGTTTATAGGAAATTGGATCACATATTACCCTTAAGAAATAGATTACAGAACTATCTTTAGGCTGTCAGATGGATGGTGATATGACAGACTGTTTCAACAACTGCCCATCAAAAAGACAGATGGAAGATTCTTAAGAAAATAAGAATAAATCTCTAGCACTTGCAGTTACTATTGCTAAATCATTCAAATCCTTTTTTTTCTATACTAAAAATTCTTATGAGATATCATTAGACTGTTACAACTTATAATGGAAAAATCAATGCAGTAAGAAAATTAAATTTTACTGAGAGCCTTTGGGCAAAATGCAATGTGAAAATGCATTTTAGCTTCCCTTGTGGTTCAGAAGAAAAGGAAGAAATGGAATCTAGGTTAGCTGTCAATGCACAACATTTTTTAGAAGCAAGCAGAGAAGCCTGTGAACTGAACTCTTTCTTAATGTATTTCTTCCCTGATTACTTAATAATGTGGAAATAACTACCTTAATCTGATCATTTGAAAGGTCAGAAGTCTCTTCTTCCCCTTTTAAAAAACAGTCTTTGGTCAAAATCGATGAGTAGATTCATCTTCCCAGGAAGAGGGTTTAACAGAAGGAAAACTGATTCATCTGCTAAGGTATACAGCAATGACAACTGAACCCCTGGAGAGACAGAGAGAGTGAGAGTAGCTAAAGCGGAATGAGATGATTGTGGTGTAATCAAAAAGAAGTCGATCAAAGCTGCCAACAAGATCTTGTGGAGAAGTGACATATATACTACATTTGGTGTACTTTGTAATCACTGTAAGTGGTCAGTGTCTCTTGCTGACTGACAGATATGGCTAACACAAACCAACACACATGTCAATTACAGGTTTAAAGATTATGTTTAAAAAAAAAAAAAAAGGAAGAGAAAAAAAAGAAAAAAAAAAAAAAAAGAAGGAAATTCCTAATTTGAGTTCATCATTTTAAAGTAAGATAAACATTCTTAACTGTTCTATTGAGAATTATTAGGTACAAAAATCAATAACAATGAAAGATAGAATACAGTGGTGGTCTTCTATATCACTGGAATGAATGTATTCAAATTCTAAGTATGCTAAGTTTGTGCTTTAGGAAGATCCTTGAAAGCTAAGACTAAGCATCATTTAGCAGCTAGTTTACATTTCCCCATATGCTCATTTCCCAATACATAGGTACTTAGTATCTATACTGTCTGCAACAGTGTACATACTGATACACTTGTATGCATTGATTATGTGAATGTGAAAGACATGTCTGTATGTGTTTACATGATATGTGTGCACGTGTATGTCTGTAAAGTATCTGTTTATGTATGTACACATGTATATTTGTGTAAAGGACTTCTATCACTGTAACATTGATTTCTGATGGTTAAACTGAAATGAGTTTCTTTTCTTTAATGAACTCTAATGTCTTACATAGATTTATTTATGTATTTCTGAACAGATTTATGACAAATCTGAAAAAAATGAAAGTTTCTACTTATAGCTTAAAACATTGCATTTTTTGAGAGAAAAAAAAATAGAAAGGCCATCATTGCACTCATTAAGATTTACAAGAATTAATATTCTTGTTAATTCTGATAATTGATAGAATCTCTTGTGTACTTGTGTATAGCTTTTAAGCAATTGTTTTGTTGAATTTCCTTAAATGTAATATTTTGAACTGTTTCTTTTCAGTCTTCAAGTGGAGATAAAAATGCATTTTTTTGTGTGTGCATATGCAACAATTAATACATTCCAGACATTTTAAAATTTTCAACATGTACTAAAAAGAAGTATCCCAAACATATTTTTTGTAGTACATAGATGTAATGATCAAATAGTTGCTGAATCATCTTCTATGCTGTACAGTGAACTCTAAATCTGTCTGGAGAATCATGGTAGCAAGGAATAGGCCTGTTTAGAATCCCATCTGTACAGAGATCTTAATCCTTTTTAGGTGGAATATTTTGCAAATTATCCATAGATTCTATCCAAGCCCAGTTATTACAGGCAAACTGGGCAACTGACCTTCCCAGCAGAAGGAGGAAGATGGACTAGACTGTGTTGGACTGTCATTTCTTTCTTTCAGGTATGATGAAAGTCTACTTGTTATATACGCAATGAATGCAGAACAGAAATGATTTTTTTTTTTTTTTGCTTTAAAATTACAGGCAGAGATACTAACTTTATTACCAATAAGAAATAAAGTATATAAATTACTGGCCTTCAGAAGAAGGAATAGAGGAATAGAGCCTTTAGAGGCTTTCTGTAGAATTTCTGCTTTCATCTGGAAAAGTAGATCTTTTCCCTCCAAATTTTATTTTTGTGTCTCAGCACAAGTATCATCTCATACTGAATCTTGTGATACATTTATTGTTGAAATAGGCAAATAGATTAAGCTAGGAAGTGGGGAAATTTCAACTTTACTGCACAGATTTTAACTGGCTAATTTATATTTTATTAAAACAAAAACCAAAACCTCATTGAAGGCAATTCTCTGTTTGGCCTCATAAGGATATTCTACACATTAACACTGTACTATATTTGCTGTTAAAAAAGTTAAGAAAAGGTATGCAGCTGAAGGTCTAACACTTCACAGTTCCTAGTTCTGCACTTCCAGAAGAACTGATGTGCTCCACAAGCTCTGCAATAGATTTTACAAAGACTAGAGGTGAAGAGATCCATTAAGAAGTGTTTAATATTGGGACTAATTTGCTAAGACTGTAACCTTACTTTTGCATAGGTAGCAGTGACTTCAAACTTGAATGTGCTACTGTAATGCCAATCACTTAATAATAATTGTCATTTTACTAATAGACAAACCTGAACAGTAGAGAATGGTAAGTCATCTATTATTCCTTCCTCAGTCATCTGACAGTTAATATTTATTATTTGGAATATTCAAATAGTAAATAGCTTAATTTTTATTGCTTTGGTAAATGTTACTACTGACAAAACATACCTATTTTAGAATGTTAAGATCATAGAATCATAGAACGGCCTGGGTTGAAAAGGACCACAGTGATCATCTAGTTTCAACCCCCCTGCTATGTGCAGGGTCGCCAACCACTTAGACCAGGCTGCCCAGAGCCACATCCGGCCAGGCCTTGAATGCCTCCAGAATGGGGCATCCACACCTTCCTTGGGCAACCTGTTCCAGTGCATCACCACCCTCTGAGTAAAAAACATCCTCCTAATATCTAACCTAAACCTCCCTGTCTCAGATTAAAACCATTCCCCCCTGTCCTATCATTATCCACTCTCGTAAACAGCTGTTCCCCTTCCTGCTTACATGCTCCCTTCAAGTACTGGAAGGCAGTAATGTTGTCTCCCCAGAGCCTTCCTTTATCCATGCTAAACAATCCCAGTTCCCTCAATCTCTCTTCATAGAAGAGTTGCTCCATCCCTCTGATCATCTTAGTGGCCCTCCTCTGAACCCTCTCTAAGAGCTTCACTATCTTTCTGTACTGGGGGCCCCAGGCATGGATGCAGTACTCCAGATTGTGCCTCACAAGAGCCGAGTAGAGGGGGCAGTCACCTCTCTCCCTCCCTGCTGGCCACTCCTTTTTTAATGCAGCCCAGGATATAGTTGGCCTTCCGGGCTGCAAGCGCAGACTGCTGGTCCATGTTCAGCTTCTTGACTACCTGGACCCCCAAGTCCTTCTCTGCAGGGCTGCTTTCGAGAAGATCTTCCCCCAGTTTGTATAAATATCTGGGATTGCCCCAGCCCAAGTACAACACCCTCCACTTGTCCTTATTAAACCTCATTAAGATGTTTGATTTAACTTCTACATTAAGTTCTCAATGAAAGTGTTACTAGCAGATACTGAGCTCTACCTGTGAATGTGGAGTTCTTTAACTTCACTGAGTTGAGGATGCTCTAGAGCAGGAATGTCCAACCCATAGCCTGTGGACGGCACGTTGCCCTCAAGAGTTAGTCATGTGGATGCATAAGATCATAAACTTTTAACATTATTGTGTGATTTTTAGCAATATTTTTCATGAATCAATTGTGTGTACCTTGAGCATAGATGACAAGGAAATACTGTGAAGGGGAGTGCAGTGCTAACTCTGCCTCCGGTGCCCACAACACAGTCAAATTGATACCCATGTTTATTACACGCTACATGTGCTTGTGTCACTTGGTGATTAAAATTCTGTGATTTATCAATAAGAATACTTTAAGCTACCTACATGTCAATGAGCATGCAAAGACACTTGATTTTATTATTAAGCAGACATATAAGTTTTCTTATTTAGTTAAAAAACTTGTTCGTGCTGTTTCATTAAATAATTTAATATGTTAGCATGTTCAATGTTAAAGAAATATCAGAGCACTGACAAATTTTGTAACTTTCAAAATTTTTGTCTGTTCGCTAAACATAATTCTATGTGAAAAATATGCAGCCTTGCTTTCCATTTTGATAAAGGAATTTGAGAATAGGTTTCAAGATTTTTGAAGGAGTCACCAATTTTTTTGTATGTTTGTAACTCCATTTACTGTTGACATAAATGCATTACCTACAAATTTTCAAATGGATCATACAGAGTTGCAATAAGACATTCAACACAAATAAAAAGGTGTTCATGTCTCTTTAGTAGACTTTTAGATGACCTATCTTACCACATTAAAATATCTCTCATTTCACAATCATGCCTTATTCACGTCATCACCTTTTGGCAGTACATACATTGATGAACAAGTATTTTCAAAGACGAAATTCAGGAAGAGTAAAATTTCACCTAAAATCTTTGATGAGCACCTTGAGAACTCACTACAAATTGCACCCATTCCATCCAACCAGTCATTAGTTTCACAAAAAACAAGGTCAAACATATATTTTTGTTACCTTACTTGTTTTTTTTTGAAAATTTTAAACTTTTTTTTTCATTTATCTATTTTGCAAAGTACAAAAATGTAGAAGTGTTGTTACTTATATATATTAACTATACTATATTATATACTTATATGTGATTCAACACAATTCCATTTCACTCAATGTGACCCAGACAACCCAAAAAGTGAGTACTCATTATTTAGAGCAATACAAAACTGAGAGTTTGTTTTGGAATGATATGAGGAATATCTCTGCAGAACTACTGAAAGTCTAGGTCTTATGAAAGATTATCCCATCTTGAGTCTTGCAACATTTCTGATAATGAAAAAGCTAATCTTTCTGCATAAACCTAATTACACAAATCTCCAGACTTGTCACATCTAGAGGATTTGGGAATATTCATCCTAGTAAGCTCTGTGTTACCTTTTTGCTATTGCTTTGTAAGTGCAGTTTTATTTGGCTTTTTGAATATAAGTTATATGAGTTTATTTAAGTAATAACATCTGAAATGTTCTCACTAAATATATGCTATTATGTGTAAAATTACTGTATTTGTTTTGCTTCTTTGAAGTCATGTGTGGACCTATGAGAAAAATAAATAAATAAATGAGAGAGAACTCTTGAAACGTAAAACAATTTAATTTTTATGAAAAAAGACACCAATTACTGTAGAAAGTAATGACAGTGATAGGACAGATTAGCGAACTACAGGTAATTAGTACTTTGTTTAGAAGAATCTACTTTGGTCAATCCAAATATTTATATCTATGTCATGTTATCTCTTAGATCTATAATGCTAGCTAAAATACCTAGAAAGAGTGAAATAGCAGCATTAGAAAAAGTTGTTAAACAGTATATAGTTAATATGTTGTATCCATCCATTTATGATAGTTTTTCTGTCTTAAGTATTTTGGACATTGGTATAATGAGAAAGTTCCTTTTATGACCATTACTTACGGGATTTGCATTTATTTGCATCAAAACACCATGAGACACATTTCAGCAGCTGGAATTAATGTCTCAGAACAGCAGTCTTCAGCATACGTCAGTTATGTTTATGACTGAATTTTTCAGTCTTTATGCCACACTTCAGCTTCAACTTTGGCAAAGCTGGTGAGATACAACAGCAGAATTTCACACCTGAAGCATTTACATTGCTGAGAAAAAAAATAAAATCCTTGTTTACTGTGTACTTCACCTCTTGGCAATAAAGTGACAATTGATCTAATAGGCACTATTGATTGAATTCTTTTTAAACCATGAAGAAACTTGTATTAGTTCTGGTCACAAAATGATTAGGGCCCAAATTATTTGTTGTAGTAGTGTTACTGAAACGAGCTATGTACAAAAAAAGAGTATTAACAGAAATCAAGATGTGTTATAATGAAATGGAAATAAAAACCACCCAAACTTGGTAGGTAATGTAACTGAAATAGTTCAAGAACTATATAACTAGCAGCTTCATTATGAAAATATGCTTTGATTTGTGGATATAAAGACTTTTTTTTTCTTTTTTTTTCTTCTTTTTCTGTATAATATTACAATATATTGCTCAATTTTTAATTTCTCTTCCTGGTGTGAGAACCATAGAAGTTGTAACTGATTTATTAAGCCTTAACCATGTTTATTTCATCAAAGATTATCTGAGTATTTTTTCTAAAATATGTATCTTTAGTATAATACCATTGTTACTTTTCATTTTCAGTTAATTCTCATTCATAAATCCCTGCTGAAAGATTGACTCACACAGTTTTTCCTTAAAGAGAAATAAAAGCAACATAGAGATTTTCTTTGTTCCTGAAATTTCAATTTGTACCACTTTTCTATAGTGGTTGTTACTACTTTAATAGATATAAAAAATTACTAAATGCATTTTCTTAAATCTTTTTAATTGTTTTTGTAGTGCATAAAAATGCTGTTATGTAAATGTAAGAAATGTGGCACTGGTACTCTTCTGTTTTTCCTCGAAATTCCTTCTACTTGGAAGTAGAGAAGTTAGAAGGGATAACTGGCAATCGTGAAGCACAGCCATTACCCATTGAAAAGCTGTTCATAGTAGATAATATTATAAATGCAAACTGAATTTTGATGGGATGTTTTTCTTCACCCTAGGCTTGTGCACTTAACAGGCACGATGTACACAGAGATTCATGTCAGAATGTAAGCTTCATTTTTAAGTTATGTGATCAGTCCTGAGGAGGAAAAGAAAAACTCTGAATTGTGACTAGAATACAGAGTGTGTAACAGGATCTCAGCGCTGCAGTGTTCTAGGTATAATAACAAAGAACATCTTTCTGTCTCATCTATCACCATAGCTGATATGACCCACATATTCTGTAAAGGAATATTGAGCTGTAGACTTTGAATGTCTTCTGATAACATGGAATATTGGCTTGTTTCAGAGTAAGTTTAAATATCTCCTAAAATTATGTATTGTCTTTGATCCAGAGATCTGATTAGGTAAAGTCAAATGTCCTGTCCCATTTGTCAAATGTTATCCTCATGACATCATAAATGAACTGCTAGGAAGAAGTTGAGGTGCTCTCTAATTTTCTGTTGTATAAATACTGTAGTCCAGTGGGAGTACATGTTTTTTAGATATTTGTTTTTTTTCTTATGCAATCAATTTATGCTTTTTAATCTTCTATTTGTCTAGGGATTTCAGGTGGGCAGATGGAGGAACTGACTACAAACTTAAATTCTTAGAGGAAACTGAAATCTTTAAAATTTTGATTCATTGACATTTTATCAAAACAGAAAATTTCACTAGCACCGGTAATGATAATGTCCAATTTTTTTTCCATAAACTGGCAGCTTCAACTGCGTGGGTCAGAAATAGATGTACTGTGATGATGCAGTGATATTTTTTCAAATATTTGTTTAAATTTATGATGCAGTCTATTATTTCTTGATAAAAACAAACAAACAAAAAACAACAAACACTCCATGAATTGCATTTACTTTCTTGTCAGAGAAACAATACAGACAAAATAAGGTCAAAATAAGCTAGAAACTGTCCTGTTGTTAAGTGTTCACCTTGTCTACAGCTCATGTCAGAAGAGCACCTGCTTCCTAGTTCTAGTAGGAGTAGTACTAATTCTTTCTAGTTATTAGATTTCATTAGAAACTTTGGAATACTATAAAAATCTGGTATTTTTGAACAACTAATGTAGACGAATATAAAATTTTCTTGTCAAACATGAGAAAGATGACATATCATGGAACGGCTGCTTCAGAGATCAATTTCTTATCTAGTACATAAGAATATCTGTGTAGAATATCAGCAGTTTTGTGAAAGAGCCAGGAATGGAAACTGGGCTCTTTTCTCCATTTCCTTCTGCAGAACCCCAAAATAAATTTTCTGCAAATGAGAGTTGGAATAATTAGAATTGTAAAGCCAAATAAAGCAATATGAAAGATAGGCTTTGAGTGAAGTGCACTTATAGAAATTTGGCAGACATGAGTGTCGCTACAGAAAATTTTCAAAATTCAAATGAACTTTGGGGAAAATTATTCTCAGATGATACATTTGTTTTTATTTTTTACTTTAGAAACTAGTTAGCTTTGTAGATGGATAACACCACGTAAAATCTGCCTCAGAGTAGTAGACTTTGGTACTATTACAATCCTTCAAATGAGTATGAATTAAATCAGCTTTTATAACAGTTATTTTATATTGTTGAAACATTTCTTTTCTGAATTTAACTTTCCATCTGTTTTCTGCTCTTCAAAAAATGCTTCCTAATAACAATATGCAAAAATAATTAGTAAATAAACACTGAGAGCAGAAAATCACAGAATCATAGAATCACAGAATGGCCAGGGTTGGAAGGGACCACAAGGATCATAAATCTCCAACCCCCCTGCCA
>JAOWBP010001524.1:91699-103589 GCA_028571105.1 Tragopan temminckii | reverse complement strand
GGGAGGATCACCTCCCTCGACCTGCTGGCCACGCTCTTTTTAATGCACCCCAGAATGCCATTGGCCCTCTTGGCCACCAGGGCACACTGCTGGCTCATGGCCAACCTGTCGCCCACCAGGACACCCCGGTCCCTCTCCGCAGAGCTCCTCTCCAGCAGGTAATCTATTAATCTATTTCTTCTACACTGGAGATAAATATCATCTTTTAGATTGTGATTTGTATCTGATTCATATGCAGAAATATCTGAAACTGGGCAGAAAAATTGCACTTACAATGTGTATATCTGTTTCCAACTAAGAGAAGCCTACAGGGACTAGTTAAGCAGATCCTATAGATATTTAGCTATGTCTAAGTGGCTTGAATTCTGTTCAATGTGCATTTTAATCTTAAACATGTAGCAAGTTACAGTACTTTACTAAGTAATTACTTTTTTTTTTTTTTTTTTTTTAATTATGAAGGAATTAACTGGAGAGAATTCTTTAAAACGTCAAAGAAGTAAAAGTGTGGAAAGAGAAGACAGATGGGACAATACATTTCAAGATACTTTATATAGTAATAGCAAATCACTACCAGCAGGGTTGCCTTCCTGAAGTCACATCAAAGAAAGTCTTAAAGCTTAGAAAGATCTTTCAAGAGGGTAGGAAAGATTGCTTTGTCAACTCCCAGATGGCAACATATGGACATAGTAAGGACATATAAAGATCAAGTGAAAGACTCTACAAGAAGACATTATGATTTTCCAACCAGAAATTATATTAACTAGACTAAGAACACTCTCATAACTTCTTGAAAACAAACAAACAAACAAGAAACTGAGGTGCAGATGAAGAGTCATAACGTTCCCCATACTAATCCTGCTTTTGGCTATGGCTTCTTTAAAGCGGTCAGTTTATCAGTCTGTGGTACTTTTGTTCATTACACTGTTAGATTCTCTTAAGAATACTGCAGTCCTGTGGAAGAAACTGTCTGGAACAGCATAAGAAGAGGAAATTTCAGAGTCTGTAGTGTGGAACAGTCTAGAGTGTTGCAATGTAGGCTGACATGTAGCTCAGAGTATGACTGACTTAACACTACAAAAGAGCAGGAAACAGAGACCCCTATCTTAGAGGTATCAGCAATAATGTTGCAGGGACAGTAAGGGACTGTGTCAAAATTCTTATTGGAAGAGGGACCAAGTAGTTGCGTATGGACTGTTCATTTCTGTTTTCTTCAAACAAATCTTTTTGACATTTTCCTGTTTTTTTTGTTTTTTTTTTTGTTTTTCTTTTCAGTATATAAATAGTTGAGTATTCTAGTTTGCAGTCTAAATAAAACCTGCATATTTAAATTTAAGATTCTTTTTTTCTTTCTTGTGCAGCTCTTGTGTAGAAAAATTGTAAGGATATCTGCTTCAAAATTCTGGCCATCTTGAGGTCTCGCTACACACTGAGATCTTGAAGTTTCAGAATAGGGCATATGTAGAAAAGATATACTGTAACAATGGTGTATGGGATACATGCATCAAAAGAGCTGAGAGTCATGTGAAATTAATCTCAGTGAGTTATACAAGACAGGTTTACATTCACATGCCATGCATAAGCAGGATTGGATCTGTTTACAAGCTGACCAACAGGGCAGTGGCATTTATTGTGATAAAAAAAAACTGTAGTATGAACTGAACATGCATTAGTATTGGGCAACTTACTGCAAAGTGAATTAGTCAAATTTTATAGTAGGTCTTGAAACACAGAAAACATTTTTACATATTCTCAATGATGGAAGCATCTCCAAAGGTTAAAGACAAAACAACATTTGACTTTGAGTCAATCACTGTGTGGTATCCAGAATCTCACTGTGGAAGACTTCTACATGGAAAGAGGAACAGGAAGTCGATCAAAAAGCAATGTAAAATAAAAATACTGCAAATTATACAGAGAATATAAATACTGCCTCAGAAAACTGAAGTTTTATCTAGATGAAGAAAACAGGAAAACAATTTGTTGCAGACTAGATGTGAAATTTCAGTAATTAAGTTAAGCAGTAAATGTGCCTGATGATGTACCAGGTGAAAGAATCAATCCATTATGAACTTTAGGATTGTAGTATGTATTTTAGAGAAGGAGTTAGAAAGAAGAAAGTGATTGCAACTCAAATGTTTTTCATTATGTTGGAGAGTTCATTAAAAGAGAAATGATGAAAACTGGCAATCTGGAACCCTTTTTCACATTATGGAGTGAGATAGTCTACTGCACAAGATTGATGTTAAGTAACAATGAGGGTGTCTTGGTACAGACTCTCCTAGTACATGTTATGATAGCAATTATGATGTTTTAGCATAAATATAAATTCAAATGGATTATTGGAATATGGTGGTTTGCACCTATGAATTTTAGCTCAGTGTTGAAGCAACTGATTTATTAACAATGGCATGTAAAATATCCTTGCTACATAGGAACTGTGAGACAAGAAATGTGTTGACAATCTTCAGAAAGATGTTCCAGATGTTCCAGACATATGGACCTATATGTCTGAAATCTCTCCTGGGCAAAGGGCTTAAAGTTATTTTGAAGGATCCAATTACTGGACATGGCATAAATGTAATCTGTCTTAAATGAGTCAGTAATCTTCCTTGAAGAGAAGTCTCACTTTAAATTAATTCCTTTGAGTGTTTTGAAGGAGTCAGAGAAAACATAAATAAGTTGCTGCAGGTTACCTGGATTCCTAAAAGGATGTCATAAGAAATCTCAACAGTGGAGTGAAAGGAAAGGTCTGGAGTGGATTGCAGTGTGAAAAGTCAATGCAGCATCTCTATAAACATCTGTTCTAGTATCTTTTATCATTTTCATTCATAAAAACGAGGGAATAAAGCTTGCTGACAGTACAAAGCTATTGCATGTAAAGAAGTGAGAGGTGACTATGAAAAAGAGTATTTTATAAAATTAACTGAATGAATAGGTTAAATACAGTGCGTCTAGTATGTACTGATGTGTAACACTGATAAGAACAATTTCACAAATTAAGTAATGAATTCAGTGCTACTCGGAAAAAGACCATGAAGTTGAGATAGGTAGTTCATGGAAGCAACAGATCAGTGTTTGACAGCAGTTGAGGAAACAAATGACATGCTGGAAAGTATTAAAAATATAACAAAGAGCACAACATAAAATGTAATTATACAACCGCAAAAACCTGTAGTCTGCCACAGCTTGAAAATTTTGTGAGGAGTTCTGTTTGTTAAAATTGTAAAAAAGAATATGTAAGAATTAGAAAAAGAGAGAAGTAACATGGATAATAAAAAATATAGACTGCACCTGATAATTTAGCACAGCTTTATGAGGACTTATCAGCCTAGAAAATGGATGGCTAAAAGAGGTGTAAAAAAGCATATAACATCATGAATTGTAGACTGTTCACTGCTTCTTTTACTATAACAGGTAGTTTTTTCACACACGAATTATGTGGAAATTGCTGTAAAACAAAAGGATGTTAAGGGTAATAAACTTCTGGAAGTCTTCCCACATTGTGGAAAGTGGGTGTGCACTTTGATGCTGTGAGTGTAGATTTTAGATATGTTCAAGGAGAGACTAAACAAAAATTTGGAGGAGAGATTAAATAGAATTTACTGCATAACTCACTTTCCACTCAGGAAATCCCATGAACTGAAAATATTTTGATGTAGGAGGAACATAATGTGATAGCATCAGAAATACCCTGCTCTTACTCTTTTCCGAGGGATATTTTTATGACCATTATTGGAATATATATATTGTGTAAACTGCAGTCTTCCTCTGTGGCCTGATTAAATATTGTTCTTGCAAACAGAACAAAGACTGCTCTATTCTGGAGAAATTTCTCATGAGTTTCTAATCACTCCACCATAGTTTTCAAGAGGAAACAAGGTTGTGTTTTTTAGAAGAGTTTGGAGTGTTAACTAAAAGTGACTGGGAAACTGCAGGCTGCAGTCCCAAGATCCCATCTGGGCAAATGGAGTGAATGGTTAGCAAGACTGACCAGTTACCAGTTAAGATTTTGCAGAAGCAAAGTTGAATTCTTTTTATGCCTGACACTTTAGTAGAGAAATTGGCTTTACTCTTTTTTTTTTTTTTTTTTTTTTTTTTTTTTTTTTTTTTTTTTTTTTTTTTTTTTTTTTTTTTTTTTTTTTCCACACAGTTACATCTGCTATCTTGGAGAACAGAAAAGAGAAGGCACAGGATAAAATATGGCTTTATGCCATATTAGGATTCTCACCACAGAGAGACTAATTGCTTTAGGATTAACTTTGGATCTATCTTGCTGTTATATGCCAGAAATAGCTAGCTGCCTTTAATTGCTGACATTTATGATGAAATATAGTTGCCAGTTAGGCCGGAACTTACGTACAAAGAAAACAAATAATGCTTTGACTGACAGTGATGTTTGGATCCATGAATCATACTCACTCTTGCTCCTTCATCTTTGTGAAGTACTTTCTCACTCAGGGTCTAAAGAGATTCTATATAATGCAGTTGTTTTTGATTTTTTTCTTAAATATCATTAAAAATAATTTAATTTTCATCTTGATCTTCGAAGTGACATTCAAATTTATGCCTTCTTTCACTGGACCTGTTCAACAATTTATTTTCATGTGCAAGTTGTATTGTAGAAAGCTATCTTATCTGTGGCTATATATATTAACGCATATGGTATCGACATTTAAAATCAATTATATGTTAATTTCTGAAACATTTATTTTTTCTCTTTATTCAGTCTATTATTCAGAACAGAAAGGAGAAAGATTAAAAGATAAATACAATAGGATATCATATATATATATATTTTTTAAGGCTTAATGCTAAGCATTGTTGGGATCTACAACAATCTTATAATTTTGAATGCAAGTTATCTATGTCTATATTTTAAAAACTTACTGTAACAGTTTTTATTTCAATTTTGTGTCAATTTTGACCAGACATGTATGCATTTGAAGTTGGGTTTTTTTTTTGTTTTTTTTTTTCCCTTTTCATGTCTGCAGTGGTATGCTAGATATGCTTGCCCTGGGCATGAGAAACTAGGAGTGAGAGAGCAGTAAGAGCACCTCTCACCTGTGAGAGAAGGTGAGTTGGGAGTTGAGCCTGACAATAGGGCAGAGACAAGGTGCAGTGCCACTGATACATTGCTATCTGAGACATAATCAGAGCAAGTCTGTGGTAGTGACCAAGGTCAGTCAGTAGTCCATGGTAATGGGTCAGTCCCAAGATGAAGCCAAGATGTCAAGTCTTTGAGTCAGGTTCAGAGCCTCAGAGGATTCTGTGACCAAGTACAGCCAAAGTTACATACTTAGGCAGAGACTGAGTTAAGATCCTGAGCTTAAAAGCAGCTCCTAAATGAACAGGGAGCATGGCTAACAAATGTCTTAACAGCTCTCCAGCGTAAAGCTGGATTCTTAGCACAGACAGCCAAGTCCCAAGAGGAATACAAGGCATGCAAGCCTCTGATACTCTGGTCTTTCCTTCCAGTTGTCTTACCTGAGAGAGTCTGTAGGGTGTACAGAACACTGTGGTAGCTTTAGAGTTCACCTCAATGCAGAAGTAGTGTCCACTTTGAGCAGTAGAGTCTATAAGAATGTCCCGGAGAAACTGTGCAGCACCTTGATTGGTGTTCGTTTTCCCTGCTGTGTCTGTCATTTCTGGAGGCTGGATTAAGACATTTATTTTGCTATGCTACGTGATCTTGGCTTATATTATGATAAAATTGGCAACTGAGAAACTAATGTTTTGTGTGTACGTGGTATTGCAGTAATCTTTGGGCTTTGGAAGCCATAATATTGATACTATTAGTAATTACACTTTTTGCTTTGTGTCCTCAGGGAGCCAGGCTATGGAGGAAAGAGGAGAGAAAAACTTGAGGGAGATTTTCCAGCAGTTCATCAACCTCCCTTTCTCTTTCATTTTCCTTCTTTCTGTAGAGTAGCTACAATAGCTCTTGAGAATTTTGAATATCCAAGGGATGTTCAAACCAGGGTGCTCCTGCTGCTATGTGTTTTGAATGTGTTTCAGGTTGTGTTTAAGAATAAACAATTATTTAAGAATATCATCCAGAGATCTGTCCAGCAGTGTGCTATTCCCAAATGGGAAGGAGTGTGGGATGATATGGGTCAGTACCAAGAGCATGGGCACTCCCAGTGTTTTTCAGCTCTGAACAACTGCAGAATACTGAAAATCTAGTAGAAAAATTTCTAGTGGAAATGGTCTGCTGCCACCTTGGCAATTCTAGAGAGGCATAAATCACTGCATTACTCTCAGGCCTGGACCATGCCTACCAAGCTATGTTACCAACACTATTCAGCATCCTCAAGGGGAAGAGAATGCCTCTAGATCTGGTGGCAATGCAATGGACCCTCCAACTCCCTGTAGCAGATCTGATTACTGTAAGAAGTACTGCAGTTGATTCAACCCCTGCTGTGCGCCCAGTGGCTACTCTAAATATTGCAAGAAGAAAAGGAAAAAAAGAGTTCCTCCAGAAGGAGGTGCACTGTACCCAGTGAAACAGCCATACCAGGACAACGTGTGAAGCAAATAAAAAAATGGGCACATGAGAATCTGATGAGGTTTAAAAAAGTCAAATGCAAGGTGTTCCACTTGGGTCGAGGCAATCCCACATACAATTATAGACTGGGAGAAGAACTCATTGGCAGAAGCCCTACAGAAATAGGTTTGGAGGTCCTGATTGACAAAAACTGGATGGTCAACAGTATCCTGGATTGCATCAAAAGAGAAGCAGCTGACAGGGAGAGGAAGGGAATTCACTCCCTCTACTCTGTCTTTGTGAGGCCCCATCTGGAGTACTGTCCAGGCATGGGCCCCAGTACAGGAAGGGTGCAGAGCTGTTTTGTGTACCACGAAGATGATCCAAGGACTGGAACACATCTCCTGTGAAGAAAGATTAAGAGAATAAGGCTTGTTGAGCTTGGAAAAGGCTCTGGGAAGATCTTACTGCTGCCTTCCAGTACTTCAAGGGAGTTTACAAGCAGGAGGAGGACCAACTTTTTACAGTATCTGATAGTGATTGGACAAGGGGGAATGACTTTAATGTAGAAGAAAGTACATATAGGTTAGATGTTAGAAAGAAATTTTTTACTCAGATGATGGTGAGGCACTGGAACCAGTTGTCTGGAGAGGTTGTGGACGCCTTATTACAGGAGGCGTTCAAAGCCAGGTTGTATGGGATCCTGGGAAGCCTGGTCCAGTGATTGGCAACTTTGCCTATGGCAAGGGGTTGGAATTAGATATCTTTAAGATTCTGTGATATGAGAAACAGGGTGACACAGAAGACAGATGATCTTCTGTCCCAAGCCCACTGAAACCTTTTCAAAATGGATCACATTCATATATTTAATGATATGAAACCTGTTTTAATATCAGAATTGAAATATTGTCAGTTTTCACAAATAAGGTTAATTGTGTGTTTTATACCAATCTCAGTTTAGAACGTAAGCAAGATGAATATTAAAATAGGAAGGAACAGAGAATTGTAAATGTAAGCAAGAACTAAAGACAATCTTGTAATTCAGAAAAGAATGTATAAATCAAAAGCTTGCATTTGCCAAGTATGGGTATTTTAGGACATTCTTTAAATGTACTATTCATAACTCGATCATCATCTATCACAAAAACATTATGTTTCACCAAACTCTGTTATCATTTACTCTTGAGTGCCTCAGGATACCGTAGTTGCCAAATTAATTTCCAGGGATTTTGACTGACAGAAAGAACATTTTTTCTGTGTTGATAGAAGTATTTTATTTCTTCCATTGAAAATTTCTCTAAAGCATGTAGAAAATGATGAAAAAATATTGATTTTTCGTCAATCCTGAAAAATGCTGACAATTGCTTTTGATGAGACTATATTCTTGCAATATCTGTATTGAAAAAATCAAACTCTTTGACTCAAGATGTAGGCCATGCTGATAGATGCCTCAGTCTATAGCCCTTAGCTAATTATGTTTATCTCTAATAGAAATAAACGGTGACTGTAGTCTTAAATAATGCCTGATTTTTTATTTTTATTTTTTTTTAATTTTATTCAATTTTATATTACATCCTTTCTTGAGGACCATGTTGAATCACTCCCTTTAAACTTTTTTTGGAAGTGTATATCAAGAATTAGTCCTCCTTACTATCATAAATCATGCCTTCATGCACACCTACAGGGAAAAATGATGTGATTGTTTATTAATATCACATGTTTGAGGGAGTAATCTTACATTGGCATGTTTTGACACTGCAAGCTGTAAGTGCTGTTTGTAAATAAATTCTGAGTTCTTACTATCAAATGATTGTGGTTAAACGACCAGATAAATTTCCTAGGAAGAAACAGGGATCACAAGATCAACACAGAAGTACTTCCTAATTTTTAGCTTGTGATTCTAAGAAACCTCTGTTAACTTGAGCAGAGATGATGAAGGAAAAGTTTTTCCTACAGCAACAGTAGAGGATAGTAGTATCATTTGCTCTTTCTTCTTTGGTTACATCCTTTGAAATTAAATGCACATCTAAGACTGAAATTTTAGAAAAATCAGGGGGAAAAAAAAAAGAAAAAAAAAAGCCTGCTTTTGAACATGCAAAATATCTAGCCTGGAATTAAATGATAAAGTTCACGCAAATCATACTGAGAATTTTAAGAATGTATTTACTGCAATTACAATACAAGCTGTTCATAATAGTTTTCAGCATAATTATCCATGGGAGGCATTTTAAGGCATTTTACCATCATTAATAAAGAGAAGATTTTTAGTGCTGAATTTTGGTTATAGAATTCACTATTTGATGTGTGGGGGAAAAAAGGGAAAGTGTGAATATCAAGGATTATTAACAGTCTCAAAGTATGGGCAGATATTGTATTTCAAAACTGTAATATTGTTATATTTATGTATTTCTGTAGTAAATGAATTAGATTCTCGGAATACTGATCTGACATGTTGTCTGCCTCAAAAAATTATGAATTCTGTGTGACAAAAACATGAAAGGAATGATGTTCTCTAGTAGGAAACACTCGTGTTATTAGTAATGATAAGGATCAAAAGTAGATATATGTATATATTTATATTTAAAGAGTAATCATGAGGGTGTGAATTTCTGGTGAATAAAAATGAGAGGTGTTGGTACAACTAATTGACTACATTTAGTTTGTTATTATCATGAAAAAAATATTATTCTTGGAAGGATATGGTTTAAAGAAACATTCCTACATTTTCCTCAAACTCCTTAAGAAGTATAGTTTGGTTATAAATATGCTGATAAAACTTCTTACAGGACAGCTACATCTCTGCTTAGGCAAATATTTTGTAAACAGTGCAAGACAAAATAAATAGATACAAAGAGTCCAATGAATGTAACTAATACCTGATTTAAGAATTTTCATTCTGTTGTGGGTGGGGGAGTTCAAAAACAGTTTTGAGTATCCAAATAAGTTCATCACTAACACTGCTATACAAAATTGCTATAGATCTGGATAATAAATTATGGGTACTGGCTATGTTTGTGTGTTTAAAGGGTATCTACATTCACTGTGGACTATTCAGTGTCTGCAAAATAGAAATGATAAAATCCATCCTTTTTTTTTTTTTTTTTTTTTTTTTTTTTTTGATCAAGAAGTGTGGCATCACTGAATTAAAGTTTAGCGGTTTGTGGTTTTTTGTTGTTGTTGGTTTTTTTTTTCTTTCTTGTTTTTTTTTTTTTTTCCTTTTCCCTTGCAACAGAATTCCAGTAGCCGGCTCCTATCTTCCCAAGGGATGACAGAAAAAGCAACAAAAGACATTTTGTACATTTATTCTTCCATTGCACCAGAGGATTTTTTGTCAATATCTAAGTGATCTTTATGATTGTTACCAAGGGAAAATATGTTGATTAGTAGGAGCTCATGGTAAGTTTGAAAATATGTTTTCCCCTATAGGGGAAAGTGCCTGTTAACAACTTCAAGATGATAAAATCTCTTGATTCAGGTTGTAGGAAAGAGAGAGATCTTACTCAGTAGGAATTAGTCTAGATGACTGGAGGGAGTGAGACAACTTATTGTGTTCTGTCCTCCTTTATTACAAATTCATAATGCTCAGTAGTTAAAATATAGTTTTCTGAAGTATCCATTAACTGGCAAAAACTTTTATTTATTTTCCAAGTGATGCAAAACCACAGTTGGTGGCCATCTAACATTTTTATGTACACCAGCAGAGACCTAAAGATCATTTGCCTTATTTCAATTAGATTTTTTGTTTTCATCCCTCCTGCAAATATTCTCTAAACATGTTGAAATCTATTGTTTCAAACATTGGTGGATTCATCATGGTGCATAAAAATCATACACATTTGTAGATGCTCTAAAATAAATATGACAGTTATGATAGTTATATTTTTAGTTATATACTCAAACATGCACATTAAGAAGGAACATGAGACTCTGGCAGATAGGTAGAGGGAAGAACTGGCTTGAAGGAAGGAATGAAATTATTGCTTGTACATTATGAACCACACACACTGTAACTGACAAGTTATTTATCTCTTTATTTATTTTCTAATCTGATAGGGCCTTTATTTTTTTTTAGAATTACCAAATCAAATTCTCAACTCCCTTTACTATCACTGTACAAATAGAAATGTACTAATAGAAAGATGAAGGGTATTTGTAAATAATTTTCAGATTTTTTTCATTTATGTTTCTCTACTGTTTATTTTGGATATGATGTGAACTATTTAGTCTTCCAATAACATCCTTTTTATAGAGAGGTGTTTTTATGATTTCTAACTATCTCCCGTCTTTTCATTATACGAATAGATAAATATCTTCCATAAGGTATGATGCAAAGTCTTCTATCTGAAATTGAGGAGTTCAAAATCATAGTCTTGTACAGTAAGTTTCTGGGAGTAAGGTGAAGTTGTGCAAATTTATTTAATGTTGAATTCTGATGATGTACACATATATAATCTCTCTCTCCCTCCTACCTCCTTTCTGTTACTAAACAGAAGTATTACAGTGAAATGATTTATCATTTGATTGGAAGAGATTTAATTCAGGGTGTCAACAGCCCAAAAGCTTTTTTTTATGTAGAGTGCTACCAAAAAAAAATTAGTGATTTTGCATTACAAGTGGAAAATTTATGACATGTCTAATGGCAACTAGGTATTTTTGTACTTCACTTTTGGAAAGCAGATATCTCTTTTTTCTTTTCTTGATCATATCAGTATCAGAAATGATGCCTTGTTTTTTTTTCTTCTTTTCCCTTTATTTTTGTTTTTACTATGCTGTTTGAAACGTATGGCAAAATACAAAAGTACAGTTTATTTTGCAGACCCTACATTTTCAAAGCATGTTTGGGATTGCTAAATACCATAGGAATTATATGATGGGCAGATATACAGTATGGACAATGTGGAATAAATTCTTGCACGCTATTGTAAATCTTTAGAAACTCATGTCCCTTTCTGATTTTTTTGCCATTCTTTCTGCAGACAAATATATAATTGATTGTGGTGTTTTGTTTTGTTTCTTTGTATTTTGTTTTGTTTGCTTGTTTCTTCGTTTCTTTCTTTACTATAGGGATTACAAAAAATCAGAATGCTTTTATAAATTTCACCGTATTTTTTTTAATTAGATTCCACTGTAGGCAGTTAAAAGGAGCAAAATTGCTCTGACTGCAGTTACTTGGACAGCTTGCATTGACTTCATTGAGCTCATGATCAGAACTCTTACCCTTCGGAAAGTCAATGCTTTTATACTTTTCTAAAGAGAGTCACTGTCTAACAAAGAGCATTTTATTACGTAACAAACTTCCTCCAACTTAAAAAAAACAACAGCAAACAACTGAAAAGAAAGAAAGAAAGAAAGAAAGAAAGAAAGAAAGAAAGAAAGAAAGAAAGAAAGAAAGAAAGAAAGAAAGAA
>JAOWBP010001524.1:66697-85577 GCA_028571105.1 Tragopan temminckii | reverse complement strand
ATAATATATATTATTTATATTATTATTTATATAATATATAATAATATATAATGTATAATGTATAATATATAATATATAATATATAATTAATATATAATATATAATATATATATATAATAGCATATATGGTCTATTGCTTCCACTTCTTGAGATGAATATTCCATAATGACCGCAATATATAAGTGTGCATCAAAGTGTCTTAAATATGATTTTTTTCCCCTGCAGAAGTACTGTAAGCCTAAAACATCTTAAAGTCTTGTCTCAAAGGCTGTCAATTTTGAAAATGCTGAAATTTGAGTTTCTTGCTTTTTAACTCAGAAGAAAAAGATCTTGTTCTCCTCATTGTAATGGACATGTTAAAGAAGAGTAGGTGAATTTATTCTAACTCCACTAGCTGAATATGATGAGATAATCCTCTTGCCTCTGACTTCAAAGCCATAGTAGGACATGATTTTTATTCCAACTTAAATAGGGTAACCTGCATCCAGACTTCAGTTTTTCCAAGCCACATTTTTTTTTAACTTGGCTTTCAGTTTCCTGTTAAATTGTTCAGTCATTGCTCTCCAGTTGCTCTGCTGGTGAAAAATATCTCATTGTCATGTTCAAGGTGCATGTTTTCATACATTGTCAGTGGAAAGTGGGAGAATGAGGCTTCACAAGAATGAAAACTCTTATGTTACTTTTCCCAGTATTCCTTTTTCTTGGAAAACAAAACTGAGCTGAATAATTTTTTTTTTTTTTTTAAATTTTTGTGATATTTCTTTACAAACTATACTGCCTGTGTGAATTTTCACAGTGAACTACAATAGCAAGTATATGTAATGCTTGGTAGGTTTAAGATGAAAATGATTGTTTTGGATATGCAGCATTTTCTGTTGATATCCTAGATTACATCAAATTTTGACAAGTTTTGAAGGACTGAAAATGTGTCCTGATCTATGCCTTATAGTTACATATACATCATTTGAAAAAGACAGGACAGTACTTGTATCTGTTATCAGAGTAGTGCACTGGAACAGCAGACAGTTGTCATTTTCATTTTTTCTTACTGTGTTATTGATGGAGAGTTTCATGGCTACTTTTGCCTCTCAGTGACTACATTCATAGTGATTCCAAGGAAAGATATTTCTCTATCATGTAGCACCATGCTACAATTATAAATACATGCTTGCAAGAAAACCTTGGAAATCATTCATTTTTTTTAATCCCCACTGTCCTTCACCTCCCATATGCTCATGAGATCTGCAGCTGGTGCCAGACCAAACTATCCTCAGTCATAGCTATGTTATCCTCATCTTCAAGTATTGCAATCCTCAGTGTAAACAGTGATCAAAATATGCCTTGTGAGTCACTCTAGGTTGTGTAAGGTGCCTGGACAACAGAAATACATCTGGCCAAGTTTCATCACTTTTCACAGCTTCCAATTTTTGCAGTCAATTTTGCTTTAACAGTGAGAAGATGCACAATATGAATCAATCAATCAATCAAACAAACAAACAAAAACAGCATCCAGTAGAACCTATCACTTCTATACATGACCTATGCATGTCTTAAGCTTAGGAACAGCTTCCAGGTGGTATTTGGTCTTGAAGGTCAATTATTACCAGGTTTCTTGCTTTGTAAGTTATGTTATTGAGGCTGAACAATGGAAGCAGAAACAGATGAGTTCAGAACAGATTTCCTTGCAGAAAAGGCTTAGAGCAGACATGTCAAACCCACAGCCCGTGGACTGCATGCAGCCCAGCACGGCTTTCAATGTGGCCTGCTCCCTGCACCATGCCATCATGGTGGCAGCCTGTGCACACTCACTGCTGAGCAACAACCAAACATTGGTACGCAGTTAACCCTATCTGAACTGAAACCAGGACAAGGAGAGGGAAAAGTGCAGTGCTAAATGAAGTTATGGCATATAATTTTACATATTTTGATATATTGGCTAAATGCAGTCCTGTATTTTAAAAAATTGCAGCTGTGCTTTCCATTGTGATAATGGAATTTGAGAACAGGCTTAGAGACAATAAGAATATTACTAATTTTTTTTTGGTACATTTGTGACTATTTTCAGTCAGCATAAATAAATGACCTGCAAAATTTCAAATGGAACGTACATAGTTATAATCAGACAATCAACTCACAGATCTGATTGTGTTTTTTACTAGACTTTCATAAGCCCTATCTTAACAGAGAGAAATATCCCTTGCTTCACAGTCACTCCTTCTTTACATTGTCATTTCCTGGCAGTATGTATTTTTGTGAACAATTGTTTTCAGACGTGAAGCACAGGAAAAATGAAATTTCATCAAATGTTGCTGACAAACACATTGAAACCTCATGAAGAATTGAAACCGCTGTCATCAAATCAGATCAATCTGGTAATTTCACAAAAACAAGGTCAAATATGCCACTACTTTTGTGGTTTTGTTGGGATTCTTTTTTGTGTTCTAATATTTAATATTAAAAATTGTTGTGGTTCCAGCCCAGTTCAGCCTGGTTCCATGACTAATGGGACAGAGGGACCCACGCCCCAGGTGAGGGAGAAGGGTGGAGGGAAAAGATAGGGAAATGGCCATAAAAACAATACAGCAGTAAAAAGCTAAGAGTGAAAAATAATTTACTAAAAATGATAGTGGACTGCAAGATAGCACAATATAATGCAATATAATTGGATTTGAAGCTAATAAATCAAATAAATGAGAGAGAGAGACTCTCCAAAAAAAAGACAAGACCTCACTATAACAGTGAAAGTGAGATGCCTAGGGAGCACACACTACAAAGATGAACAGAAAAAAAGAAGGGGTAGTCTTGTGGCTCCTAAACAGTTTTATTTTTCCCTCTGAATGGAAAATGGAAAGAGAAACAATGAAGTCTTCTGAAGTAGTTCGTTCTTTCTCTTCTGAGAACCAGGTACCCAGAACTAATGGCAATCCATGGAACTGGAACATTAACTTATTAACTATCAGTGCAGTACATGATGTTATGACGTGGAATATCCATAACAAAAATTATTAAAACATGAGAAATACAAAAATATTGTATTTGTTAGATATAGACTATATATATTATATAGTATATGAGGGTAGCTCCAAAGATAATGTCTCCTATTTATTATGTTAGCCCATGACCTCATAGGCAGATGTTGGCGGTATGGCAGTAGAGGCTGAAACTTCTGCCAGTATTCCATTACATTTTGTTGCTGTGCAGCAGATGTCAGCAGTAGGGCATTCTGTCAAAATGGTGTCTGATACGAAAGTGTTGAATTCCTCCATGTGGAAAAAAAATTGTATCCATTGACTTCCATTGATAATTGCTGAACATTTGTGGAGATCAAACAGTGGATGTGAGCACACTGGGTGCGTTTCAGCAGTTATGAAAGCAACAGTGGGTCACCTCCACTGATGCAGGCTTTTATGAGTGTGGCATGCAGGCTCCTGTTCATTGCTGACCAAGTACATAAATAAATAAATGCATAGCTAATGGTGGTGACTATGTTGAAAAATAGTATTTTGTAGCTGAGAATTTGCTCTATCGTACAGTGTCATCTGTTGCTCTGTCGCTCATTGCATCCGTTGTAGTTTCGATGGAAATAAATAGAAAGCATTAGTTTTGGAGCAACCTACATATATGTGATCCAAGCCAATTAATTCCCTAATTCCCTTCACTCACTGTGCCCAGGCTAGTCAAAATGTTGAACACCCATTGCTTAGAGAATAGTAACAGATTTAGAAAATAAAGATAAGATGGCTTTATAGAACATATAAATACCTTTATTCTACTGTACATGGAGTGTATGTTGCTACATGCATTGTTTCATATAGATGCATTACTTGGCATAAAATCAAAGCGCTGTTTCGTTAGCAGTAATTTGTACAAGTCCATCTGTGTTCCTTGTGTTCATTTTGCCATTGGATCCAATTCTTGTTCTTATTTTAGTCTTCAGCTGAAAATTTCCAGACAGATCTTTGAGCACTGCTGGGCCAACATTGGACATTGTTTATCAATGCTGAGGTCAACACTGTCCAAACAGAAAATGAAATAACTGAAACTATTGGTGAATAGCCTCCTATTACTAGAAATATTTTTTTTTTAGGATATCATTGCACTTTGCCATTAGTGTTAAATTTACTATGATGAAAGGGGAAAAAAAAAAGAAAAAAAAAGGAAGAAGACCAAATAAGCACTACAGCACTACAGTCTGGCTATGCCACTATATGATAATTAATTAAAATATCTAGTATTAATGTGAATACGGGTGATATAATGTGATTAAGTAAATGTATTTCTTGTTCTTAAATGGAAAAGAGCCCTGAATTGATTTATGGTGTGTTTCTTTGAAGACAACAACATTTGGCACATACTGTATTTATCAAGGTTATTGTTACTAGCATGTATTTATACAGTAAGAAACATAAAGATTTACTCATAATTTAAAAATCAGATTAATATTGTACTTACATAGACCACACTTAATCCAAAAATAATCTTTTTTTTTCCCCCCTAAATCTCTTTTTCATTCAATTTCATTTCAGCTACATGCTTAGCTGGTATTTTGAATGAAAATATTCTTTATTTGTGACTTATTTTTTGTTTCTTACAGTTCTCATTTTGGAACTTTTTCTTAGATCATGAAATATGCATTAAATATCTTTCCAAATATCTCACACAGTTTATACATTAATTTTGGTATGTGTTATCCACTCCTGGAAAATGGATGGATTGATTAATTTTCCCTAGCTTTTAGTTGTTTTAATATTCATACACTGTGATATATTTTGCACTAAATCTAATCTCATCATTTATAATTTCAGCATTTAGGAAGAATGACTATTTTCTCTGTTTTCTATTCTTCCTTGGCAATCAGCATGAGATAGTTAATCTACGAGATAATTTGTATCTCACTGAAGTTTTCTTTCTGGTGTTACTCTGAAAAACTCCTACAAAGCGTCCCTAAGGTGCTAAGTTATACTCTCTCTGCAAAAAAATAATGTATCAAAACTTATCTACAAATGTATTTTTTCATTGATGTCTTTTTATGCTTTGTATGTTGAAGAAAGCCCATATCATCATCTCGTAGAAGTTAATCTTTTGTTCTCTTTAAAAAAAAATGCAGGTAAATGATCCAGCCAATCCAGTTTTGTTTAGAACCATTTCTAAAATGTTCTAAAAATGTTCTAAATTGCCTGTATTTAGAAAAGCCCAAGTTTAAGATTTAGCGAGGCAAAGATTCATATGCAGACACAAGCCTGAGAAGTTTTGAGCAATTATGTAGAATCATTGAGTCTACATATGTTTTTTCAGCCCAAACCCTTACTGAAAATTTAGATCGCCTTGGAAGCAATGCTCAAATAATCCCTAAGCTACAAATCTGAATGGATGCAAACAGCTAAGCAATTTGTAATGAGAAAGAAGTTATGCTATGTAAATTCAGTAAATAGTGTAAAGTGTTTTAACAGAAGCTTTCTGAAATAAAGAGCTAGAGTGACTGTCTACCTATGAGTCAAGGCTTAGAGTATCAAAATAGTCATGAAAGAAATCCTATGCAGATTTGGATCTTGCCTCAAATTCTTCTGAATATACCACTTCAGAAGCCAGACTTCTCTCCTTACCTGTTCCTGTCTCGTATTTTCTACCCACATAATTATTTCTGTAATTCTATCAAGATACATTAGTACAAAATAACTATTAGTGAAAAGAAAGAAGCTCTTAGTCTCAGATTTAAGGTTAGATTTTCCATGCAGTGCTCAGAATAAGATTTTACATTTTCATAGGGTGTTACATACTGTGCAATGAGGAAATATAATGACAAATGTAGTAGTTACCACCTGTCTCATTGCCGAGGGATGGAAGGAATTGGTGACTATTTGTTGGCTGCCAATACTTTACATAACAAGTTAATTTAAATTCTATTTGTTCTCTTTATCAGCCTATCAGCCTTTGAAATACTTTTTTTTTTTTTTCCAATATGATAGTGATTATTTTTTGCTTGCATGTTTGTATCATAAAACATGGGTGCTTTTTAAAAATTATTAAATAGAATGCACACAATTTGAATAACAAGATACAAATAACTAGGAAGCAATGAAATGGAATATCATGAAATGGTAGCTAAATATGATTTTTTTTCTAATAAATTAGCTATATATCACAGAATATTTATTTGTAAAAATGGGAAAATTGACATTTAAATTAGAATTTCTAGGAAGAAATTCAAGAATTCTCGTGATGAAGCAAAGAGAAACTAGTATACCCTTTGATTCCCTACCATTCTTTGCTGAAGCTGATGCGCAGACTGAAATCCTGTATTCAACATTAAAGCAGCAATGTGCAGCAGAGTGGATGAATTTGTGATAAATTGCCCCTGGGGGCTTATAAAACATATTCTCCATAAAGCCAGCCACAGTATGTTTCTCCACATTAGTCAGTTTCTGACATTCAGGCTGCTGAAGCTTCTAGGCCAGTACTGGTATCTGCCATCCTAAAGCTGTAAACAATGCTTTGTTTATAGCAGCAGCACTCATACATCCATTTCAAGGTTTTACAGCGATAAAAAGCTGACTGCCTACATAAACTGGAGTGGGTTGCAATGTTGTTATTTTGTTTATTGCTCTTTTACTGCATTGGTCAAATAGTCCCTCTGAGACTAGACACTGGTACTCTGCCATCTGTACAGTCAGTGTTAGACGACTTGTGTCAACTAAACAACTATGACAAATTTTTATAATGAGCATACTAATTAAATAAAATGTTGCTGTATTAAATTGTGGAGGAAAAGTGGAAGATTAATAGGAAATTAAGAAGAACTTGTCAGTTATCTTTTAATGGGTAATGACAGTAGTCTCAGGAGAGATTTTGATTATATGAATGATTTTTCATTCCTTTAATCCATGCTTTATTTTCCACATTATTTGATTATAGGGAGAAAAATAAAGGTTTGTTACCTAAGAGGAATGGGAGATTTTTGATTTGTTTACATAAAATTAAAAAGTGTCAGTTTAAAACAGAACTCTACAATTTTGAATTAATTCTCACAGGTCTCAGGATAACAGTTTCAGTGTTTTCTCCTCTCTTCATATGCTTTTAGGTTATTTAACAAACACTGTTCTTTTTTCCCTTTTCCTTGATATTGATCTTTGAAAAATCATTTTTAGTTAAGTTAAAATCAAATAATTGAGGCATGCTTGTAAAATTTAAAACAAACAAAAATTGATAAAAATGTACCTCAAATCTAAAAATGTGTTGTGATTTCAAATCCATAAATTCTGAGGTTTGCATTATGTGCCTGCCTTACTATATCAAAATCTTGAATGAGTTTTCCCAAGTGAATATTTCTTATTTTACAGATGATGTTTCAAGTCACTTGGCACTGATCACTTAAAAAATCCTGCGCATAATTTAATTTAAATAGTGCTAGGATTTCACATCACTGAAGAAGCTGTGAATCACATGAGAATGTAATGGGCACCTGGAAACATACATTTTTTTATTGATCGATTCAGAACCTTTATTTAGCTTCAGTACAAATTGTGAAGCTGCAAGCTAATACCACTGTTAAAGGGAAATGGGAAGCAAAAAGAGAAATGAGATTGTTACTTAAACACCTACATTTTAAAAATTTAAGGCCACAGGCAGGCCATTTCTCAAATAAACTGAGGCTTATTGTAGGTAAAGTAATTATGGGGATATCCCATGGCTTAATCCTAGCTGTTTTTTGTTACATTGTGTTAAACTCAGAGCTCCCTTTCAAGCATTTTCTCATTTTCTGCTAAAGAGGCAAAAGGCAGACTGCTTTGAATTCAGCCTTAATGAAGAGCTATTACAAAACCTGAATTTTGTGAAGTATGTGAAAGCTCTTGCTTAATAAAAATCTTTAGGGAGCGTACAGAAGAGTTTTAATATGCCATGAAAATAGTACAGACTATGTGTTTCTCTTTTCTAAGCAGAGAAGTTTGATATATTCTTTTTTTTTTTTTTTTTTTTTTTTTTTGGTCACTAATATGGAATAGATTATCCTTTTTGCTTAATGAAATTCAAGGAGATACACAAAAGGTGATAAACATTTGTTAGTAATAATAGTTGAAAACTACTACAAATAAATGTTACTTAATTATTTTCACTTTTACATAAATTTTAAACAAAAGATTTGTCTCTTCCCACATGTAAAATTGTAGGGATTAGGGAATAATTGGCTTCAATAGATTTAGATGAACAGCACTATCTTCCTAACCCTAGGGTGCCTGAAATAAAATGAAATGAAATACAAGGCTGTTATAAAATCCTTTTAGAACATTCCAGTACATATAAAAAAAAAGAGAAGAATGGAGGTGGGCAGGACACTCACATTTGATGCTGATTATTTAGATTAAACAGGAGTGGTATAATTGTTATCCTAAGCAGTTTGTTTGTTTGTTTGTTCGCTTGTTTTCAGTGAGTTTATGCATTAAAACATATTGTCTATTAACTAGACAAGTAAAACAATGGACATGGGAGGCATTGGATAGGAAATCTGGAGACTGTGCTTCAGGCAAGAATTTCCCTAAAATGAGATTCAGGTTATACAAGATCAGAGGTGCAATTGTCTCCCATGAAAATTAAACACCATTTGAACCTGTAGTGTTAGATTGTTAGTATTGTTAGATTTTGTGGATGGTGGATAGGAATTCATTATCCACCATCCACAAAATCTAACAAGACATACATGTATTGCATCCAACATGAGACAATGTTCTTATTGCCTGTGTAATACAAATCTACCTTCAAATTTATTTTTGCTTCTGATTAAAAAATAAAGTGGAATTTTTTTCAGTTGTCTACCTCTGTCACTTCCTCACATTAGCACATTTTGCAACTGCTCTTTAATCTAATCCTTCCCAAATGATCTGAATTTATGAAAGATATTTTAGCTACACCCTTGTACATATTGAAACTCCCTCCCAGAAAAGCTGTCATAAATAGCACTAAAGGGAAAATGAATTCTGAATTTGTGTTGTCTCAGCTGTCTTTTCATAGAATGGAATAGGAAAAAAAAAAGAAAAGTGTATATTTATATTTATATATAAATCAATCATGTGAGCCCTGAATTATTGTACTGAATCAAGTGAGAGGCATCTGTGATTGAGGGTGGAGAAAAGAGAGAGTTGTTTTGTCCATTTTAAATTCTATCGTTTTGCCATTCTATTTTCCTGTCAGTACATAGGTATTTAGAAGCATGACAGAAAGGTCTTACAGGAGCCCTTTTATGTTGACCTTCAGAAGTCAAGGCTTTACCTCTTGTGAACAGTGCAGCCATCCCTGACTTAATGTTGAAAAAAATATCTCTATTACATACTGTCATCCAATACTTTCTATGTACAGATTATAGTAGACGTACAAGTGGATGTCTGGGTATGTGTGCATGAATGAAAATTTGCTTACCTGAGAGAAGAAAAATAACTCCTTTTGTAACATTAATGTATTTTTTTTAGTAATTCTCCCTTTCTTGATTTAAAGATTCTATAGTTGACTCTTGCATCAAAGGGTTAAGATCGTTGTTGTCAGGAGGATGGATGACTTCATTATGACTGCAGTGCATGACTGAGAAAAAGAAGGGTTGGAGTGGGAGCAGTCACAGAGTTGCTGAGCTAGGAGGCTAAGTGCTGCTTGGAACAGCTGATTTGTAATTGATAACTAGTATATCAAGAGGAATTATGCACACTTTCTGGAGAATTCAGGCAGAAGAGGCAGGTGTTAATGAAGTAAGTTCAGTTGCCAGTGTGCAGTGATAAATTATGACAATTATAGCATGCTCCCTGAGAAACTGTGTAATTGGTTTTATGTTTGGTTACAATGCCTCATTCAAGGGGAACTATGACTATGTATGTTGTGTGTAATAATAGCAATACAAACTCTATCTGTATTCAGGATCACCATTTTGGTTTGTTGTTTTTGTTTTTTTTTCTCTTTACCTTACAGCCAGATCTTGATGAATTGTCTTCATTAGATTTCATTAGTTATTCATGATACATAAAGCAGGTGTTTATCACTAGGAGGGAGTATTTACAAAACAAGAGAGTTCTATTCTTATTATTCATTATCTTATGTAATTTATGGAGTTATTGCATTAAAAATATTTCAAAGCAGCTTCTGTCTGCAGAAACTGTTGCCCTGTAGATGTATGGCCTTTGAGTAATTTTTTATTACATATGGTTTTTCTTTTTGTTTGTTTGTTTGTTTTTTTCACATGAACAATAACACATTTCATTTAACTCATTTGCCTTGGCTTGCTTTTAAATTGTCCCAAAAGCCTTTTCTGTACCTCTTCTATTATCTGCAATCTTGCCATCCTCATGCAAAGCAGATATAAAACACTACCATTGTGATTTGGCAGGGAATTAGTCTGTTCAGCAGGTGTAAAAGTGCACAGTACAATGGAAAATCAGATTATGTTATCACCTGTGATCCTCTTTAACTTGAACTCAAATGATGTTTCTGCATGTTTCTTCTGAATACCAACAGAACTGCGAGTTTCTCTTCTGTAGCTTGTAACTTCTTTAAATACAGTGAAGAGCATTAATACTGGGCCAAAAAGCAGAAAAATTCTACATCAGTTCCACTAAAAAATTCCTGTATTTCCATTATCCTTGTTAAAAATGCAAAAATGTTAGTTCCTGTAGCCAAATTAAATCATCTATTTTGCAGATACTTGATAATAATTTAATTAGATTATTTCATTAATTCATGCATAATCAGGACTGTCACTGCATGACTTAATTAGCTTCAGTGTAGTATAAATTCTGCATTATACCTATATGCAAATTATTTCATTTCTATTTATCAATAAATATACAAGTTCTTAAAGTTTAATAGAATCAGTATACAGAGATATAGCACATATACTTGTTTGTGATCTGCAAAAAATTGCAGATGTGATAGACATAGTGTTTTAGCCTGTATTTTTTGGTTGACCATGCTCTTCATGTTTTATAGCAGAAATATTAGATAACCACAGAAGATTTAGAGACTAGGTTAACATATCTGCTATAGCAACTGTTTTTAAACTGATTGAAGAGTAAACCTCTCTTTCTACTGCTACACTCTTTGACTCGAGAAGTATGATTTCTTATAATGCTGAAATTTTTTTTATAGCACTGAAATGCTATAAGTAGTAGTTTGAAAGCTTGATTATTTTCACAATTAAAAAAATTAATTCTAACATTTATGTGTTTAAGTGTGTGGCATAACTAACTCACATTTCGCAGTAGGTAGGAAAGATGTCCACAGGAGGTTTCACTAATACTGAGATGGTTCCAAAGTTCCGTGAGATCGAATATTTGGGACCAGAGTTCACCTGGTTTTTCATTTCTCAACTTGCAATATATTTTTCTTGTTATGCTTTATACAGTAAATAAACATTCTGTGTATATATAGATAGTATGTAGAACAGAATTATGTTTATAATTCTGACTAAATAATTTAGTCTGGAAAGGACCTCTGAAAATCATCTAGCCCAAAGCAGATCCTACAAATTAGAGTGGGTTGCTCATTGTTTTGTCCAACTAACTATTAAAGTATCTTCAGTTACTGGAGCCTCAAAACATCTTTCAGCAACCTGTCCCAGCACTTTACTACTTCTAAAGTTAAAAACAAAACAAAACAAAACAAAACAAAAAAAACACAAAAAACATATCACTCATTTGTTTCATTGCTCTTTCCTGTTATCTTGTTACTGTGAACATTTTGAAAGAGACTGCCTCCATATTTTCGTTTCTGTCAGATATCTCTATGTACCATTGAGGTATCTGAAAGCCATCCTTTCCCATGTTGAACATAACCATCTCCTGCAGCCTATTCTGGGGCAGTCCGGACTCCAGCTCCCAGTCACCTTAATGGCGGCCATGGGATTCACACCAGCATGTCAGATCCATTCAAGGCAAACCTTAGACTGAGCATGATATTCAGGTACATCTTGTTGGTCCTTGACCAGGACTTGGGGCTGTACATTTGCTTGTGTACACTAAGATACGTCATGTTCTTTTCTTTTCTGGGGCACTGCTGCTGTGGCTGGGGTCCATTTTCTACAGAGCTGTTCCAAATCAGTCACAGTGAAGTCTGCATGGCTGCCTGAATCTTTACATTGTATTTTTGATCTTTTAAAAACCAAAAGCCAAAAGTCAGACTAAAAAACAAGAAAAAAATTGTAGTATGGAATTGTTTGAGTAAAAGGTTTTGCTGGTGTGCAAGGAAGTTCGATTTTTTAAATTATTTGGGTTCTTCACACTTCACTTTATGAAAATTGAAGACAAAACAAACACTCTCCAGGTTTGTATAAGTTATCAATAGAATTTGTTGATGGTTGAACTGATGGTTGAACTATTAAGGAATATATTTTAGAATACATATGAAATATTGACATCAACACTTTCATAGCGAAAGGAACAGATATAGCACAGACAATTCAGAAGCAAGTTACAATTCGAAATTTCATATGAACTAATTGCATAAACAAACAGACAAGGAAAAAGGCTGTATCTTTACTCTCCAATAAGTGCTCCAAAAGCCAGAAGGAAAACAACCCCTACTGGTATAGTTTTTATAATCTGCAGCATATTTCGTTAGATTTAAAAGAACTAATTAAAGAAGTATCACATGAGTGCAGGTGCTGGTTTTTTTTTCCCCGCAGGTTATGCTTGGAGCTTAGCATGAAAAGCCAGCCATGATATCAAAATCTAGGCAGTGTCATGGTTTTATGATTTTTGTTATCAGTATTCCTCATCACAGCATCATGTAGTGCACTGGAAGTTAAAAAGTTAATGCTCCAGTTCCATGGATTGTCAGTAATTCCAGAGTACTTTTCATATAAGAGAAGAACTACATCTCCCAGAAGACTTCACTGTTTTTATTTCCATTTTCAGTTCAGAGGGAAAGATAAATCTGCTTGTGAGTCATAAGACTGTCCCTTTTACTGTTTGTCTCTGCAATATTTGCTCTCTAGCAGTCTCACATTCAGCATTAGAGTAAGGCCTTCAGTTTTGAAGACTCATTTATTTAATTTACTACCTTCAATTCCAATTATATTTTATTATATTATGTTATTTCAGATTCCGCTATCATATTTAGTAAATTAGTTTTCTCCCTTAGCTCATTACTGTCAATTTGTTTTTAGGTCCATATTCTTACCTTTTCCCTTTCCCCCTTCCCAGTCTCCAGAGACATGGGTCCATGATTTCCCCTGCCATGAAACCAGGCCGAACTTGCCCAGAACCTTTGATAAGCAGTTATGTGGAATTCCAAATGTATTTGATGAACACTCAAGTTTCATATTTGATGAACATGGAAGTCTTAAACACTTTGTGGGGGTGAAAAAAATAGACATGGCCTAGGTTATTTTCAGTGGAAAGGACCTGCATAACTCTTGTCAGGTATTCTTGTTAGAAACGATTAGTTGACTTTAGTTAGGTGACAGTAGGCAAATGACTTAATTACAGGAAAGCATTCTACTTTATCTGTAAGAGAAAAAGGTCTGTGCTAATTCTGCGTGGTTTAATAACACACGTGCTCATTCACAACCAATTAACAGAACAATACACTGGTTGTCACATTGGTTTCCTAGTGGCTTCTTGATTTGATGCTATTCACTGTCACAGATCAGAGGAAAATATAAAGAAATGGTAATTCAAGTCAGTTTTGTCATGTGACACATGTTTGCTGGGCTATTGAGCTTGCTTTTTCAGAGAACTTTGTAGTAGAAACAGATATGTACTATTGGTTAATTTCTTCTTTCTTTAAATAACTGTTTCAAATGTAATCATTACTTACATTTTACTCATTTCATTCCCTGCTGAAAATTTGCAGATGTGATCACAATTCTATGTAAAACATATTCTTTACTTAGCTATTAAATTTTGCCAGTTGAAATGATTATATTACTACAGGAACTGAGCAGTCCAATAGGATGTATCTCAACTGACAGAATGTCAATAATACCATGCTGACTTGGATAATTATCAGCTACTCTGTTTCCGTATATTTCCCAAGAAACGTTCTGTCTGTGTGGACATTTATTTTTACAGAGTAAAATAAATTTATCTCTGGTACTTGCATCCATAGTAAATTCTATGAAGATTGAAAAGACTATTGAGTGCATCAGTCTGAATCCTAGTGCACTCAGCATTGTCTAAAAAAATATATATTATGTAGACTGCATGGAATATTGTGTAAACTGCATGTATGCTTATGTATCAGCCTTAAAAACCTACAGAAATTCAAAACAATTTTTTGTAAGTCTAAATATTCTAGAGCTGCACATGTGTAAACTCACAGTTAAAGAAATGCTTTTGTCTTTGTATACTTACAAAAAATCAAATAAAGATATAAAAATATTCTTAGCGGCCAATTAAAACCATATAGGAGTTAATGTTAGTTGTATAGCCCATTCAAAAATATGTGACTTTGTGTCAAATCAGGCAAGGCATTTTCTTCTGTTCTGTCAAAAGCTTTATTTTGGAGTGGACTTTTTTCTTTAAGAAGTGGAAAGTACCTCTTAGTTTAAGAGTAATTTGATGCCATTATTTACTCAGCTCTCACGTCTTTAAGGTAAGAATTTGGTGAAGGCTATTGAAATAATCTCCCTTGAAAAAACAGTATGCCTTCTTCCTTTACCAGTCCTGTCACTGCACTTTGTCCAAAGCAAACTCAAACTCAACTGTTCAAACAATTCCATACTTAAACTCTAAGTTGAAGATTAATAATCTGAAGCATACTGTCTATATTGGCAGTTGTAGCAGCAAGCCATGCTGTAATCATTAATGATCTCCAGTGACCTCAGAATAACGCAAGTTTCTGAAAAACAGAGCTAGGCAAAAATTCTACATCTGTAGCTTATCTCAGCAGTCATGGATTCCAGCATGGGAGGATTTTCAAAGTTTGCAAGCAGACAAATAAGGAAACTAACAACATCTGAAAGTGGGGAAACATCTTTGAAACGTATTTATAATGACGCTTCACCAGGAACATTTAGAACTTTTAAAATCAGAACTAGCTCACTCTGTAACTGAGCTGGGCTTTCAAGAGGCTTTTTACTACATGCTCTTTAATCCCATAAAACTGAAATGAAAGAAATAAGTACTAAGTACGTGATGAGCATTCTACAGAATTCCTAATAATAGGTAAAATACAAATAAAGAATATTTAGTATTTCCTAATGAAACCATGTCCTTTCATACAAGATCTCGAACACTTCCAAGGATGGTTCAGGAGAAGAAGCTTATCACCACGTTGCCACAACCTTCTTTCAGGTAATTGTAGAGAGCAATAATGCCTCCTCTGATCTTTCTCCAAGCTTAACAATCCCAGTTCCCTTAGCCACTCCTCATAAGAACTGTGCTCCAGACACCTCAGCAGCTTCATTGCCCATCTCTGGGACAGCTCCAGGGCCTTGACAACTGTCTTGTAGTGAGGGGCCAAAAACTGAACACACTACTTGACATGGGACCTCAGTATAGCTGAGTACAGAAGGACTAACACTTCGTTTCTTCTTCTGGCAACACTATTTCTGATACAAGTCAGGATGCCATTGGCCTTCTTATCTACCTGGGCACACTGCTGGCTCATGGTTACTTCAGCATCTACCAGCATCCCCCAGTCCAGTCTTCCAGCCAATCTGCCCCAGTCCTGTAGCATTGCCTGGGATTGTTGTGGTCAAAATGCAGGACCTGACCCTCGGCCTTAGCTTAGGAATCTAGCCTGTCCAGATCCCTCTGACAGGCCTTCCTACCTCCAGGCAGATCAACACTTCCTGTTTGTTTGTTGTCATCTGCAAACTTACTGAGGGTTCAATAGTATCTTGTAATATTCAAGGCAATTGCATTACCTGCACAAGTCTGTGCAATAGCCTAGAGACAGGGGTATTTTGTTGCTCATTCGAATGTACCCATAATATTAAGAAAACTTTATCTTTGTTTTGAGGTATTTCTGTGTGTATGTTTTGTTTCTTTCTTTTTTTTTTTCCTTTTTTTTTTTTCCTCCTTGATCCAAAGTTTAGTCTTAATTAAATAATATTTCTTTATCAGTTTGGTCTCTAATGCCTGATGAGAATTAGTGAAAATTCTATTTAATTTAATGAAATCCAGGTTATGTTGCTTTCCTAATTTCCCTGGTACTCTTTTTGAAACTTACTTGGCAATCTGGATTATTTCATTTCACAGTATGCTCTATAATGTACTGTGACAGTAAATTAAAGGCAAATTATGGAAGACCTTTGTACAAAGAACTTTAGAAATGGCGTATTGTTTTCTCCTTTCCTTTTAACCACTGTTTTCTTTTTTTTTTTTTTCTAATTTATGTCATTCTACCAACACAGTTTTAATGCTAATGTTATTATTTTTTTTATATTTTAATAGAGAAAATCATATATTGAACTATATACACTGCTGAATTTTGAGCATCAAAAAAGAATTAAAACACATATTTCCATGTTTTTATGTGCTTTATTTTAGCTGTATTTGTAATGACTTACAAGAAAAATAAAATGATGCACAATTTTATTTTCATTGGTACTAAAGAAAATGAAATTAACTCATGAAGATGTTGTAGGTTAGTGAAGCTCGGTTGGATACCCTAAATTATGAAGCATATGTAAAGCAAAGTGTGCTTGCCACATTTCCAGCAGCTGAGGTAATTTACTTGCTTTCAAGTGTTCTTTAATGTGCAGCTCTATTTAAAAAAAAAGCACTAGTTACTGACTAAAGGAGCTAGGAAAGCATCTGACCTTTACTACTTGCTGATCCTTAGTCTGTTTTTAATTCTATGTTGGTTATAATGCAAAGGTACTCTGAATTCCAGTATTTTTAGACTAGCTGTTTCTTTGCCAAGACACTTCACTAGTAAAAAAAAAAACAACAACAAAACAACCTAGGCACAAATAACCAGCCAGTGTTTACTGTGTGAATTTGCGTACAAACTCAGGAAGGTGTTTGGTGAATTTTCTACTAAACTGTAACTTCCATTTCAATCAGTCAAAGGGAGGAAACCTGTGTAAACATTAGGTAATTGTAATTGTCACAAATGGAAGGTGCTGCACTTTAAAACAAGCACATCAGGATTCAGATTACATGCCCTTGAAAGTTTCATGTCAGCATCCTCTTTCTGTGCTCCATGGTTTTCTATCTCAAGATATCCCATGCTGATCCCCACCTTGCTCTGATCCCTTTTGTGGAGCATAGGTTTGACATATGCCAGTGGTCCTCCTCTGACATCACACTTCCTGAAATGTCCGTCTCTCATACATATATTTCATTTCTTCAGTCGGACAATATGACATGATTCTGTGTTTCTTAAAGAAATTCGTTTTTAATGCCAGCAAGTGGTCCGTAATTTTCCTAGTAGAATCACAGAGAATCATGGAATCCCAGAATTGCAGGGGTTGGAAGGGACGTCTAGGGATCATTGAGTCCAACCCCCCTGCTAAAGGAGGTTACCTTTAGGTCACACAGACAGGTATTGAACATCTTCAAATATTAGACTCCACAAACTCTCAGGGTAGCCTGTTTCAGTGTTTTGTCACTCACAGTGTAAAGGAAGATCTTCCACATATTTGTGTTGAACTTCCTATGTTCCAGTTTTTGGCCGTTCCTCTTTGTCCTATCACTATACATCACTGAAAAGAATCTGGCCTCATCCATTTGCCTCCCACACTTTAGATATTTATAAATATTTATCAGATCATCTTTCAGTCTTTTCTTTTCTTGGCTGAACAGACCCATGTTACTCAGCCTTTCCTCATATGGGAGATGCACTAGGCCCTTTATGACACTCTGCTGGATTCTTTCTAGGAGATCCCTGTCTTTTTAAACTGGGGAGCCCAGAATAGGACATAGTGTTCCACATGTGACCTCACCAGGCCGGAGTATAAGGAGAAGATCACCTCTGTCAGCTTACTGGACACATACTTTTTAATGCATCGCAGGGTACTATTGGCCTTCTTGTCACATACTACTGGCTCATGTTCAATCATTCATCCATCAGGGCACCTAGGTCTTTCTCTGCAGAACTCCTCTCCAGCAGGTTATCCCCTATCCTGTACTGATATGTGCCATTATTTATCTTCAGGTGCAGGACTCCACATTTGCCTTTGTTGAACCTCATCATGTTTCTCTCCATCCAATTCTCTAGTCCATGAAGGTCTTGTTGAAAGTTAGCACAGCCTTCTTCTGCTGTGTTAGCCACTCCTCCCACCTTTGTATCATCAACAAACTTGTTAAGAGTGGACACAATCCCTTTATCCAGGTCACCTATGAAGATACTGAACAAGACTGAACCCAGCACCAACCCCTGCCAGCATCAACACTGCTAGTTACAGGCCTCCAACTAGACTCTATACCACTGATCACAGCTCTCTGAATTCTGACAGCCAGCCAATTCTCAACCCATCTCACCATCCACTCGTCTATCTCACACTTTCTAAGCTTCATTATAAGGATGTGTCATGGTTTCGTGATTTTTGCTTTTCGGTATTCCACATCATAACATCATGTAGTGCACTCGGAGTTAAAGCGTTAATGCTCCAATTCCAGGTACCTGTCCCTGTACATCGCAAAAGTAATGGGATCTGGCCTTTCGTGGTTGGGCGGTCTCTTACTGCCTTGCAGGGGGTGTTGGAGAGCGCTTTCCTAGCTGTAACAAGCTTTTCAGGTTTGACTCAGTCTCAGGAACTCTCTCTCTCTCCAATTTTATTTTGATTTATTAGTCTCAATTTCAATTAGATTGTATTGATATTGTGTTACCTTGCATTCTGATATCATAGTAAAATAAGTTTTCCTCCACAGATTGTTGCCGCTGTTTTTTTTCCTTCCTTGAGCCCAGCTCCCATCTCCCTACCCCTTTTCCCTTTTCCTTCCCATTTTGTGGGGCC
>JAOWBP010001524.1:48283-60333 GCA_028571105.1 Tragopan temminckii | reverse complement strand
AATTAGTTTGTTTCTCCTCAGATGGTTGCCGCTGTTTTTAATTATTTTGGGGTCCCCTGTTCCCTTTTCTGGAGGCGCGGATTTTGTGAAATCCCTCTGCCCCGCTAGTCACGGAACGGGCCGAACCAGCCCGTAAACCGTTGATATCACTAAATATTAGAAACACTAAACAAAGAGAATCTGAAAGATATAATTATGTCATAAACTAAATAAAGACACATTGAGAAACTGAATTAACTGATTACTTCTCCTCATTTGGAAAAAATGAGTAGTGCATTATAGGGACATAGTTTCTGGAAAAAGAGTAGTTACACAGCAAGATTTTTTTTGTTTTCCTTTGAAAAATGAAAGCACTTTTTTTTTTTTTTTTTGTCCCCTTACTTGAGCTTTTAAAAACCTCTTCAGGGCTTTCACATTTCTTGTATTTTTAAGATTTAAGGTTTTTGTTGTTGTTGTTTTTTTTTTTGTGCCACTACGTTTTTTACACCGAGGTTTCTGTGCTTCATTTTTGACGATAAAATAATGATAATATGCTTTCACTATTGTGAATAGTTGGTGCTTTTTACAGATGCTACTTCAGTTGTGCTTTGAACTGTGCGTATTCCTTGATTTTGTACTTCTTTCCCTGCAGTTGTCATTTGCCCCTCAGCTATAACAAATACATGAATCATACATGAATTAAAATTCTGCACATTTGAGATGACCTGAAAACTGCTGCAGATAATATTCTTCTAACTTCACTGACATGATAATCCTAAAATGGGTGATTACATATTTAAAAAATATAAATTATATAATATACAATATTATATATTTATGAATATACAAATAATAGTAATTCTAATAAAATTAATACAATAATATTTAATAAATTAAAATTAATTCAATATATTAGAATTACTATGATTCATATATTCATAAAATATAAAATATTATATAATTTATACACACAATATATCCAGTATATATTGTATTTCTTTATTATATAGACACATAATTACATTTAATATGTATAATATATATTATATAAATTATATATTATATAGATACTGTGGTTGCTGTTTTAAGCTTGTCATTGTGTTCTCTGAATTAAAAAATGTAGGAAAAGGACAGTATTCACATTCTACATCCAGTCAACCAAATAAAACTCTTGAAATTGCAGTCTTTTTTTTCACTCTCTTATATTTTGTCTCCCCACTATTTTATTTTTTATTTTTTTTTAGAAAATCCTATATATATATATATATTTTCATTTATCCTGCATTATTTTCATTTTGCGTCCTATTCCTACTGATGACTGAGGTATTTTGGTATGATCATCTGATTTCAGGGAAATCTGTGATGGTGGTGTCCAATATGGCTATGTGGAAACGACCACAGGAAAATCCATGTTCTTACCAGTACTTATAAAGAATATCTTTTAACTGTTTCTGGACCTAACTGGTCATATTATCAGAAAGTTTATAACAGATATCCTAATTTTCAATGTGAAATGTGACTTTTGATCTGCAGAATATCCCTCCTTGCTGGTCTTAGTTTTTAAATTGTGGTCTACTTACATGTTACCTGAACAGAAACTATTTCACTTCATTGTAGAAGTTTCTGTTGGAATTCTCTATACCTTTTCGAGGCTAACTGCACTGTCTTTGAGAAAGATATGATGGAAATGGAATGTATCTATATCACAATGACAAACGTTGCACATTTTGTTCACAAATATTCCTTCCCTGATAATTCTCACCATTTGATTTATGTTCTCAATCACCTCTGAGCAGTGAGCTGAGTAGTTACAGAACTCTAACAATGCCTCAGAGTAGGTGATAGCAGGTAGTTCATTGTGCAAATATCCATATGTGTTATTTTATATTTATGTATGTTGAATGTAATGTCTTGGATTTTATCATACAGTAACTTGAGTTTATTTTGCAAGCCCTATCATATCTTCTGTGCTCTATACCTGAATACATCTATCACTTCTTCACTGAACAATCCACTCTCTTTTTGTGAATAATTTCTGAGAATATTAAACAGAAAAAATACCAACAAAATCAGCATCAGTGACAACAGTCAAAAATTACAGTTTATTCCTGTATTATGTCTCCCGTTCCTTAATGGTCTGGTTATTTATACAAGAGTCTTCAACCTTGTTCTGGGACATTTCACTTCCTTCAAGGCATGCTAGGTACAGACCTCTTTGAATAACTCTCAGAAACCCCAATATATTATACTGTCAAGGTGTATCTCTTGCCTGTAAGCTTAAGAGCAGTCTGTTAAATTTATGACACATCTATTTCCTCTACAAAAGCCACCTTGTTTCTTCCTCATTTTATCATCTACAACTTCAACTGAGTGTTTGAAACTGACAGTTTCTTTAAAACTGGCCTTATTTGTCTTTTTTTTGTTTTCTGTCTGTTGACAATACATTTGTAGCTGTCATTTATGTCATTGAAGCATAGTTTTCTAGAGGAATATCTGGAATATTATTTCATTGTAGTAACAGCTTTCCAAGTGTGTTTATTTTATGATCAAAGATAAGTAAGATTCCTGATAACCGTTAAAAATTAATTGTCTTTGCATTCACTGGGAAATCACTTACATGAGCAGCATCTGTCTACAAAATTTGTAGTATTAACCTGTACATAAGAGAGAACATACTTCATTTGTTATTTTGAACATGATTATGCTTGTACAGTGATAGGTTTTTTTCATCGCAGACTTTCACAATATGATAATGATTACTTTAATGTCAGATATGATTTATGTAAAGCTACAGTTGTTTGTATTTTATTACTTTATTTTATTTAAAAATTTATTTATTTATTTATTTTTGTCAACTTGAATCTGGAGTCTCTTCCTTTATTCTGCATGAGAGTCACTCTTCAGTTTTACATTCTATTTCTCATTACAGAGTCTTATTATCAACACACTTCACAGCTCAAGTGTGGAATAAGTCATCAAACAAGCTGTCTAATCAGAAAGGTGTAAAAAATGTAATTAAAGTAATGGAAGACTGGATAATTATTCAAAATTACATTAAAGCACATGTATTACAAGTACTTACATTCTATTATTCAATATACAATATTTTACACTCCTTTATGTTATTTGACTCACAAATACAAGAATATGCTCATAAAAATAACAGCTACACTAAGCATTGTTATAAGTCACACATAGAATATTCATATGGAAACTGCAGCTACATAAAATATATACTAATATTACAGTGGGGGTAACTGTAGTTTTTCTAACATTAGGTGAGGAGCTCCTATGTCTCATGCTAATACTTTTTAAACTTCTCAAAGTAAAACAGTATAGTACAGGTACCTCATAATGGGATACAGGAATTTTTGTTCACTGATGGGAAAACCAAATCCATTTTAAATTCAGAATAGCCCTTTTTTTTGGCTTAACATTGTACCATTCAACCACTCAGTTGAGCTCTTCATCAGCAGGATATAACTTGTGTAAATTATTTAGAAGTTTTGTATTAAAAATAATATGCATGGATGTAATTACTGTTGTTCTCTTTGAGAATGAAATAGCAAAGAGAGCAGATTTTATCCTATTCTGAACTTCATGAAATTGCAGATGAACAGCATTAATGAATCATAACTGAGAATTTTCTACTGCAAATACCATTGTAATTTTTCTTTTTGCATTTTTGATCAATCCATCAGCTAAGATCTTTATATTTACATTATTAACATTTGTTACACTGTCTCTCACCTCTGTCTGCAATCTGAAGGGATCCATTAAAAAATGATTAAAAAATCAGTAAATTGACTACCAGGAAAGCATGGTGGAATCCTTATTAATATAATTTTCTTTTATGGAATAGTCCTTGGTTATGCTTTATGAGGTGCTAAAGTGACCTGCTTTGTCTCTATACTATTATAAAATTGCCTTTTTAAGAATTCCTGTCTAGTATAATTTGGATTCTATGATTTTTTCCACCCTTAGTGGAATTTGAAATAAACAATCTGAGAGTCATAACAGAGAAAGTCCATTAATGATTACTGAAATAAAGATCAATAGTAGTACTTTATCCTCAAAGATTAATAGTAATGAAAAAATAATGAACATATATAACATTTCACTTAAACTTTTAAAGAATATTGTTAATAGAAAATTTAGTGCACATTTTTGAACAATAGTGATATGTATGAGAGCTACTCGGAAATGAATGCCTCCCATTTTATTATGTTGGCCCACAAAATTAGAAGGGGATGTTGGTGGTATGGCAGTAGATATTTAACTTTCCCACAAATATGCCATTAAATTTTGCTGCTGTGCAACAGATGGCAGCAGAGAGGCAGTCTGACAAAATGCTGTCTCACATGTAAATGTGTATGAAGCGAATGTGTAAATGAATTCCTCCATGAAGAAAAAAATTGTTCCCCTTGACATTCCTTTATGCTTGCTGAATGTCTGAGACTAAGCAGTGCATGTGAGCACAATGAGTGGTGCATTTCAGCAGTGGCATCAGCCACAGTGGTTCTTCTCCACTAGCATAGGTTTTTACAGGTGAGACATGGAGGCATATAGCTAATGGGTGTTACTGTTGAAATGGGACTGTGCTGAAAAATAGTATTTTGTAGCTGAGAATGCTCACATAGTGTTATCGTGGAAATAACAGGAGGCATTACCTTTGGAACAACCCACATACTATTTCCCTGCATACTCACAGAAATAAGACTCCAAACATTCACTGTCACAAATTTAAATTAGAAATACTGTTCCAATGCTGTGATTTAATTTTAAAAGTTCTCAGTTTTTCTACAGTATTTCACCTTCATTTTATCTGAAAAATAATAACTATTAACTATAATAACTGATTATAATAACTAAATATTTTTTCTTTATTTGACTGCTCATTAAAAGATAGAGCCATGCTTTATTATTTTTTCTTCCAAAGTTTATTCTTTTGAAAATAAAAACTTAGAAATTACTTTTCAAAAGTGCTTTTCTTTGTTTAGTTTTGTTTTGTTTGTTATAGTAATAACTGACTCTCCTGGCAAAAAAAAAAAACAAAAAAAAACAAAAAAAAAACAATATTTTGTTGTTGGTGTTGCTGTTGATTTTTAGGGGGTGTATGTTTGTTTTGTAAACAGCCTCCTTTTAAAAGAGATCAGAGAATAAAGTGCATATAAATGAAGTATGCTCCAGTTAATCATAACCTGTTTCCAAATAATGTTCTTCTTAATCAAAACTTGTTTCTGTACAATAATTGATAAAGCATGAACATAAGTCCACACCAGTACAAAAGCCGTACATTCAGATTGCATTGAATAACTGAGATATCTAACAATAACCACAAATAGTACTAATTAATATGCTCCACATGTGATCTCAAATATACTTCATAAGTATCATGACTAGAGAAAGAAGAGATTAAAATCATTAACTACATCATGTATCTTATAAAAACGAGATTGCAGTTATGGGAGAGAGTAAATCTTTCTTTAATCTCATACTTCTAATTGACTGCTTCCGTAGTTAATTAAACGTTTAGTGTAGGTTTTGGTTACAGTCTTAATGGAAATTATTTTAAGCAGCTATTAAATTGAAAATATTTCATGTGAACATTTTTAGTCATAGAAGCAGCTCATTCCTGTTAATAGGCTGTGTTGGAGATGAACTTAGTTTTAATATTTAAGAAGTAAATTAGTATTAAATGTCACACAATAATTTGCTAAAATTTCTATTCTCTTGAACACCCATATGACACAATCAATTTAGGTCTTCATCTGTCAACTCCCACTTACTCCACTTTTTAAATATAGAACATAAAAGGAGTGTTTTTTGTTCTTTTTGTTTGTTTGTTTTTCTCAAAATATAAAAGAAGCTCCCCACACTATCTTGGTGACAGTCTGTTTCTTCAAAAAAACATAAAGAAGGTAAGGATCTCTTGAAGCTAAATCAAGTGCTTCTTTCTCAATTTTGCCATGAGAATACACACACTATATAGGTCTTACATATACTATATATGGTGGGACATAAATTATTACAGATATCATATATATTTACTGTAGTGACATTGCGATTACAAAAGTGGCTGAATTACCATGTTGTCAGTATGTTCCCAGAGACTGGAAAAGTTTCTAAGATTATCTTGATGTATGTATTTTGTTTCAAGAGAGATAATATGAATTCATGCTTTTTTCTTTTTCTTTTCAGAAGTCAAAGTATTTCTATACTAGTTTCTTAATGAGAAGCTTCTTAAAAGGCACTGGATGATGAAGTAGAAGTATATATTTTTTTTTTAAAGTAATTTTTTTGGCCTGATATATGGCAACAATAAGTTTAGTTCATTGAAGTTTAAAGGAAATAGTTTATTCCCTTTCAAAGGACCTGTTACAATAATTAAGATCATCTAAAGAACTACAGCATACTAGAACCTTCTGTAACTGTGAATGCATTTAATTCATAGGCTATCTGCAAAAATATTGGTTTACTCCAACAGTAGGAAGAATGCTCTAATGTTGATTTTGACTGGTAACTGGACGAGGGAAAATGACCTCAAGTTGAGCCAGGGTAAGTTTAGGCTGAGTATCAGGAAAAACTTTTTTACTGAAAGAGTTGTTAAGCACTGGAGTAGGTTTCTCAGGGAGGTGGTTGAGTCACCATCCCTGACTGTGTTTAAAAACTGTTTGTATGTGGTGCCCAGGGACATGATTTAGTGGAGGGTTGTTTGAGTTAGGGTAGCATGGTTAGGTTGCGGTTGGACTTGATGATCTTTAAGGTCTTTCCCAACCTGAGTAATTCTATGATTCTATGATTGAAATACATTATTTGAAGTGCACACTTTCTTGCCTAGTGCTTTATGATCTTATAAGTGAGAAGTAAACTGAGAATGTCAAGACTTTCCCATGTGGTATGAGTTCCCAAAAACCTTTTTCATTAAGTCTTTTCATTAGAGCATTTTTCTAAGCAAACACAACTTTTTAAACTGGATGATATTCTATTGGCTAAACAAGGGATTTAAAAATTCGAGCTCTCCTGTGAAGTCAGAAAAAAAAAAAAAAAAGAAAAAAAAAAAAGAAAAAAATAGGAGTATTACAGTCTTTGTTTCATTTCTTATGTAGAACCTTGAAACCCTTACTTTTCACCTGTGTTTTTTTTTTTTTTTTTTTTAACTTGTACATATTAAAGTGTCAAAAATCATCAGAAATAAATTGGCTTTTTCAGAAAAATATCTCTAAGTTTCTAGGGTAGTTGTAGAATATTACTAAAAACAATTTTTCTAAACGGTCTGTCATCCAATTTTGAGACATCCACTGCACCTTTAAAGTATCAGACAGCTATTATTGTAGACAGCTTTGGAAATTTATAGGCTTGTGAAAGAAAAATATAGTAGCTGCAGACCTTAGACAAATAGTATTACAGGTTTATATATATTCTGCCCTTTACTTATGTGCTCATCTGACTTGTGAAGAAAGTAGTCTTGCGATTGCTTGAAATTAGTTATATTTGTCTAAGAAAAGTGTTTCCTCTGTCACTGATGGTATCTCTGTATGCTTGCCCTCTAGCATCATCAATGATCTAAACAAGCTTTTGTGTCTTGAAAAGTTGTCTTTCTCCACTGTGAATAAATCCTACTAAACTGATCAAATTTTACTGGGAACGCGTATTCATTGATAATATGATTTTAAACAGATGATTTTTCATAAAAAGATAATGTTCCACAGGAAAAGTGACACTACAGGTGGATTAACTAGATTTTGAAATCTGAAAGAACTGCTGTGTTGTAGTACTGTTCATCACTGACGTGAAGTTAAAATTTTGTGAGATTTAGATTAACTAAAGCTTGAAATATGTCTCTAAGTCAAAAATAGGTTAAACTTGGGAACCACAAAACCAAAGGGGACCCCAGAAGAACCATTAGGCCATACATGAGCAAAGTGTAACAGATTGTTCTTATATTATTATGCTTTGCAAATCATGGTGGTAGTCATCTCTAACTAGAGAAAATTACTTACCCTATTTTTTTCCATTCACAAAACAAAAGGTGAGAAGAAACCTGAGAAATCCTTTTCACTTTACCTCATTTCTAAGAGCGAAAGAAATAATGAAGATTCCAAGAGAATAAGACACAGATATGCCATTTTCCTTTTCTGGGCTCAGGTCCCTCAATGTTTTTTTTAAAACCTGATTGAATTGTAACTTTGCCACTGTTTTCTCTCAGCCCTGTGAAAGAAGAAGGTAAGGAAGAGACTGTGATATATCTTTTTCTTCCCTTAGAGATGAGGCATGTGAAAAAATAAAAATAAAAAAATCAAACCACTCTTCTCTTTTTCATTTGATGATGGATTTGAACGTAATCTAGAAATAAACAGTTTGTAGCCTAGAGAGGTCTAAAAGCAAAAAATTCACATGGTGCTCATTCGTGTAAGAAGGGAAGATCTTGAAGTCTTGCAATTTTCTCTCAAGATAGCAGTAAATGGAGCTCTGGGGGTTCATGGGTCCAACAGAGAATTATGTTATTCAAAAAGCCTGAGCCTATTCTGAACAATAAATTGCTGTAAACATTGCAAAAATGACTGATTAATATTTCCTTTCCATAATGTGGGGGAAGGAGTAGGAGGAATGTTCCTGTATTTTTTATAACCCGTAAATAAGAAGTCTGAGAATGTTCAATTTATTTTTTAATGTTAGGGTGATATTTAGTGGAGTTGAGTTTTTGTATATGTTTAGATTTTCATTATGTTTTAATACAGCTATTCTGATCAGTGCAAACTTCAGTGTATTAAAAAAGTAATAGTGAGCATTAGAATGTTTTAATCAACCATTCTTATTTTGAGTTTACGAGTCTACAAAACTACAACAAAATTACTGCCTTCGTTATTATTTTATGATGGAAGAAAGATGAGGGGATCCAATTCAGTAGCTGTCAGTACCCAGAGAAATAACAACCTAAATATTCCAGCTAGACAAAGCATTAGCATCTACAGGCAGAATTTATTTACAGGTAGGTCTAATTTTCCTATCAAGGTAAAAGCTGATATAAAGAGGAATTGAGCTCCTGATCCACGCATCCTAATTTAGTTCTTTGGGCACAAGAACATCCATCAATATAATCTAATTTCCAATTCAGGAAAACTAACGTTGGCCCTGCTTTGCTGTGACTTGTGTTCTCAAAGCAACCTAAAGGACACAAAATGGGAAGTTTCTATATTGTGCTTTCACTATCTTATCTTTTCAGTATCTTATAATATTAAGAGAAGTATTACAGTTTCAATGCTGTGTAATTACACATGCATGAGTAGCTCTATAGCAGGAAAATTATATGAAGGATTGAAGAATGTTATTGTTTAGGGAATATAAACTATGGAGATAAGATAGCAAATAATTTATATATACATAAATCAGGTGCTTCTGCTTTTAACATACTGGCCTTACACCAAAATAATAGAGTTCTGTATGGATCAGTGCTTTAGCAACTGATACAGCATGTTTTCATGTGATAATGTTGTAGTATACATTGAAGAGTTTTGTATACTGTACTTATCTGAACAGTAAATAAACAGTGCAGTAGTAGACAATTGTTTTCTGCTGGTAAGATGCATGCAGGCATGAAGGACTGTAAAAAAATCAGTTTGGTTGAAACATTGCTTAAGATTGAAATCCTTTGAAAAATTACCTTCCATTTTTATGCTTTCATTCCTAGGAGAAAATTGCTAACCGTCTCCAGAGTGGTTCAGACACATCATAGTTTGCTTAACATATTTACTAAGAAATGACAGCTTTTTTTTTTTTTTTTTTTTTTGAGTTTTTTTTTTAATTAATTTTGTTTTTTGTTTTGTTTTTAAAAACCCTTCAAGGTAGGCTCTCCATTTATCTGTTTTGTTGAATGCTCTATATGATAACAAGACTGGTTTTCAGTATACTAAAACAGAGATAATGACATATGTAATTTGAAAACTGTATATGTCAAAAGTATTTTTACTACAGAGTAAAAAGATCATGGAATCAAAGAATATCCTGAATTAGAAGGGACCAATAAAAATAATCAATAAATATAATCAATAAAATCCAACTTCTGGCTCTGTGCAGGTCTACCCAAAATTCAGACTTTATGTCCGAATGTGTTGTTCAAATCCTCCTTGAACTCTGACAGGCTTGGCATGACCACTTCTTTGTGGCGACTGACCCTCCGGCTGAAGAAACTTTTCCGAACACCCAACCTGAACCTACCCTGGTGTAGTTCTATGCCATTCCCTAATGCTGGTTCCTAATGCTGGTCCCCAGAGAGATTAGCACCTGCCCCTCTGTTACACTTGTGAGGAAGCTGTAGGCTGCCATCAGGTACTACCTCAGTCCCCTCAAAGCTGGATAAACCAAACAACTTTGGATGATCTTCTTATCGCTAGACCTCTCACCATCTTCACCACCCTGCTTTTATGCTAAAGGTTTTGTGTCCTTACGTTGAGGTGCCCAAATCCACACACTGTGCTCAAGGTGAGATCACACCAGCACAGAAAAGAGCAGGGCAATCTCATCCTTTACTTTACTTGCCTGATGCACCCCAGGGTACGATTAGCTCTTTTGGCAGCCAGGGCACATTGTTGGTGCACGCTCAACTTGTGATCAGCTAAAACTTCCAGATTTCTTTCTGTGGGGCTGCTCAGCAGCCTATTATACCCCAGTCTGTACACACATTCAAGGTCACCCCAACCTAGGTTCAGAATCCAGCCGTTGCTCTTTTTTAACTTCATCGTGGTTGGTGATTGTCCATTCCTCTAGTCTGTCAAGCTCTCTCTGCAGTACCTCTCTACTAGCAAGGAAGTCACCAGCTTTTCCCAATTTAGTGTAATCTGCAAACTTAGGCACTGTGCCCTCAAGTCCTGTATCCAAGTCATTTATGAAAATGTTACAGAGAACTGTTCCTAAAATGGAGCGCTATGAGCCCCACTAATAGTTTATATTCACCAGAGCCTGTGTAGCCCCATTTGCTCTAATCCTTTCAGCCTCACTCATCAGCCAATTATTCACTTATTTCATCATGTTCTCATCTAGTTATATGATGAACATACTGTCCAGTAGAATACTGTGAGAAAAAAAAACGAAACTTAGTTGAAATTCAAAAAAAATTTCACCAGTTGGGCTCCCATGATCAATCAGGTGGAACAACCTTGTCATAAAATGAAATTAGATTCATTAAGCAGAACTTTCCCTTTATAAACTTGTGTTGGTTTTGAGTAAGGACTGCATTGTCTTTCAAAAGCTTTTCAATAACTGCTAGAGTATTCTTCATAATTTTTTCAAGGCCCAGAGGTGACACTGAGAGGCCTGTAATTACAGGGGTCGTCTTTATTGATCTGCATTGATCTGCAAATGGGGCAGCATTTGCCAGCATCTAGTCAATGAGGACCTCTCCAGATTCCCGAAACCACTGAAAAACAAACAAACAAAAAATCCTAACAAATGAGCTAAGTCTTGCAGTGGCATTAGCCAGTTCTTTAAGTACCCTAAGATGAACTCTAACAGACTTTCATGCATTCAGCTGGAGCAGCAAATCTCACAGTAGTCCAAGGATAGTTAGGAGTTTACTGTTACTACAGTCATAGTCCTTCAACTCAGGACTCTAGGAGCCCCAGAGACAATAATCAGTGTTGAAGATAGAAGCAAAAAAAATGCATTAAATACCTCTATTTTGTCTGCATCCCTACTTGGGAGGTGATCATCTTCATCATTTTCCTTTTTCTTTTAGACATATTTTAAAAAGCCTTGTTGGTTGTCACCCACAGTACTGTCCAGCATCACAGGCTGTATCCACATGATTTTTTTTCCATACAGTGATAAACATTTCTACAGTCCTCTTGTGTTGCCTGACCTCTTTTCCAGTGGCCAAAACCTTTCTTTTTCTGCTTAAGTTTGTCAACGGTTTACGGGCTGGTTCAGCCCTGTTCCGTGACTAGTGGGGCGGAGGGATCCATGGATCCGCGCCTCCGAAAAAGGGAAACAGGGGATCCCAAATAATTGAAAACAGCGGCAACAATCTGAGGTGGAACAAACTAATTTACTAAATATAGTATCAGCAAAAATAT
>JAOWBP010001524.1:22809-48183 GCA_028571105.1 Tragopan temminckii | reverse complement strand
TTCTCCTCCGGACAGGCACCCGGAGCTTGAGCATCAATAGTCAAACCCGCAGTGCATTACATGATGTTCTGATGTGGAATACTGATAACCAAAACTCATAAAACCATGACAAAGTTCTATAATAAGATTCCTACTCAGCCAAGCTATCCTTCTGCCTTACATTCTGACTTCCAACATTGCCTGCTCCTGTACTCTTTAAAGGTGGTACTTAAAAAACAACCGTCACTGGTATACTCAACTACTGGCCAAAGCAGTTTCCCAGGGGACATTGCTAACCAGTTCTCTGAGCAGCTGGAAGAAGTCTGCTGCCCCCATGTTCAGGGTTGAGGTTTTGGTGGCACTTTTCTTCAGGTTACCGAAGATTTAAAACTTGACTACTTCAAAATTACACTGGCCAAGATGGACACCAATCACTACTTTACCCCTGAGACCCTCTCTGTTTACAAGCAGCAGACCTAGGAGGCCAGCTTTCCTAGTCAGCTCCCTGAGTACCTGTGTAAAGAAGTTCCCATTGCAGTGTTTTAGGAATCTCCTGGATATCTCCTCATCTACTCTGTGGTACTCCCAGTTAATATCTGGCAAGTTGAAGTCTTTCATAAGGATAGGAGTGGCTGATGAAGAGGTATTATTTTGTTCCTTAAAGAATGATTGATTCATTGATATTGTCATCTGAGATGGGTGGTCTATAGTAAATTCCCACAATGTTTCAAATGTTTATCGTTCTACCCAGTACCACGTGGAGCACACTGAAGACTCACTGGCATGCAGTCCATCAAATCTTGGAGTGACAGTTTATCACTGGCAAGCCTGACTTTATCTTTTTCCTCTTTGAAGCTAGTTTAAAAATCTATCTCTACTAACTTCTGCAAAAAAATCTCTGAGAAAGGTGCATCCCAACAGGTGCAAGCAGGCCTGGTATTGTGTATTGCTATCACCTTGTTGAGCAAAACTTTATAACAAAAGAAATGCTTTTTAGTTGTACTCTTTTATAGCAGAAAAACAGATTTAATTTGCAATACCTTTGAACACCTAAGCAGAATAGATTTAAAGAAAATATGAGAGTAACCAATCATATTTTATATTGGGAAATATGAATTGAAGTGGTAGCTTAATAACTGCATAGTCTGGGGTAGGATTTTTGCAGTAGCATCCAAATTCCAAATGCCCAATTTCCTGAGACTTCTTTAAAAATAAGAGCTGTTTTACACATCAAACATCCTTCTGGCTTTATAGTAGTACTTTTTTTTAGCTGAAAATAGCATAACATCATTCCTGTGTTTTGTGTAATTTCTGAAATGCAATCTCACGTATCCTACTCGTACCTGATTTAAATATATAACATTGATCAGAATTTTTCTGATAGATCCTATTTTTGCACAGAGATATTAATTAAGAAAATTACTGCAGCAGGTTGTGATGCACTTCTATGGAACTTTTTTGATGTTTGAAGTTGTTTAAATAAAATGAGAATGTTGTGCATGAATTTTGATTTTATTAGTTAAGTACTCAAGTTTGAAAACCCAGTTTAAGATATTGAAATCAAAATGAAAAGTAATTTCTTTGTATTTATCAGTCATTAAAAAAAACAACTTTATTGAATATCTATTTTAGTTGTCAAACGTTTATGATACAAGCTGACACAAGTTTGTGGATGTGCCTTTTCTTTAATCTATGAATAGACAAACTAACATTTTGGGGACACTTCCTGTGTCTGCCTTACATCTCTAAAACTCTTATAGAGGAGACTATAGTGAGTCAAAAACAAATGAGCAAACAAAACACTTAGGATGAATTCTTGCTTTGGAACACTTATGAAGTGTTGCTGGTGTTCATGAAAAATTATTGAATATTAATTCCTGCTACCATTTTTTCATTGTGCACTGGAAACAGCAAGGAACTAGGTACACATAGTAGCACAACAGTCTCCCAAAAATATCCAACATTTACTAGCTGTGAATGCACAAAGCAACCTCTGTGTTTAACAGGTTAATTTATGACATTACAAAAAAAAAAAACCAAAACAACAAACAAAAAAACCCCACAGATTTCATATTTATTTTAACAAAAGATTGCAATATTCTAGAAAAAAATATTGACTTTTTTAAAAGATTAATAATTGTCTAAGTGAGTTGTATTTCAGGAGTTGTGTGTTCTGAAAGCTGAGTGTGGACTTGGCAGGTGAAACTGTCTTACAGTACTGTATATTGGTTCCTAGGTTCAGGGATCATTGCTGTTTCTAAAAATCCTTCATTTGCTGTTAAAATGAAGGGAAACAGCTGAGATAATTTGTTAGGAGCAGTATGTGGGATTGAAACAAATTATAAACAGAGCTTCAAAGCCTGTTTGGATTCAGTGTAGAGCCACAAAGAGACAGAATAACTGGAGCAGCTCTACTATGAGTAAAGGCTGAGAACTGGCACTAGCCAGCTTGAGTAAGATGAGGTTCAGTAGGATCTCATCAGCATATATAAGTACTTGAAAGGAGAATGCAAAAAAGACAGAGACAGGGTCTCTTCAGAGGTGCTTACTGCCAATGGCAGTGGGCACAAAATGGAGTGTAGGAAGTTCCCTCTGAACATCAGGATGCACTTTAATGTGCAGATAGTGGAGCACCAGCACAGGTTGCCCAAAATTATAATTATTTGTCTGTTCTTGGAGATAATCAAAAGTCATCTGCACATGGTCCTGTTTATCTTGCTCTAGGTTTCAATATTTGACCAGAAGGGTTGAAAGACATGACCTCTAGAGGACCCCCTTCCAAACTCAACTAGTCTATGAGTTTTACCTGTAGGCTTAGATATAATACTTTTATTTATTTATTATAATGCAAACTTGCCTTTAAATTAATAGGATTGAGAAAGTTGCTGTATTAGGCAAGAAACTTGCCAGGTAAAACTGCTTTACAATGCTGTTTTTGTCTTGAATTTTGAGTTATAGGCGTATGTTCATATGAACTGCAGGCAATAAAGTCAGTCCACAGTGAAATGTTCATGTTGAAGTGATATATTGTAAGAATTGAGCCACATAGACCAAGGAATTAATGAAACCTTCTACTTACTTTTTTTACAGTGTGGAACTATCTGATAAGGTAATACCTGATGATAAATTGAGTTTATGGTGAACTGCTAGATTCAATCTTCAGCTGTAAATCTCCAAAGCTAGCTTCTCTGTCAAATGAAGCTAAAGTCACTGCAGTGTACAGAAACTGTCACTTGAATCAAATTTATTCTGACAAGGATAATATCTCATCTGAAATCTTCCTTAACTGGGGTCACAAATAGTTCATAATAAAAGAGCCAAATGGAAAAAAGAAAACAAACAAATAGTGTAATCAATGAATATACAGTTGCTATAATTAAGACATATACAAGAGAGTTTGGCTAAGCAGATTATTACACCAAAAAAGAATAGACAGAGGGCTTACCCTTGCCCTGGGGTTGCTAGAAAACTCCAAAAGGAGGGATCTCCAGAAAGAGATCCTTTCCTACCGGTAGTCAGCTCTTAAATGGGGTCTAGGAGAGATGGAGCCAGGCTCCACCCTTCTGGCAGCACAGGTGAATTGCCTTCACCTCTCTCTCAGGGCTGACTCATTGCTCGCCTCAGGTGATCAATCAGAGGTTCAGGCCGAGATTCAGCAGTTCCCATACACAAACAAACAAAACCACCAAAACCCTCCTACAATAAAATAAATTTTCTCTCAAATTATATGTCAAAAAAGCATGTTGTTTCTTAAAAGTTTCCAAATTTTCTCTTGTGTGAATATTTATGTAGCTTAATATTACAAAATTAAGTAAAATGTTAACTGTTTTTCTGGAGAAGAAATTTAGCCTCCTCAGAGAACTCTTTATACTGTTGTTAGTCTTGAGTGGTTAACCTCTTCTGCAGTTTCATGAATGTTTCATAAGGATATCAAAAATAACAGTTGATGTCTGTAAGCTTAACAATTATGGACTTAAGCTCTTACTATGAAGATTCTTGTATATTGTACAGTAGGATTTGTGAAACAGATATCTGTCAAATTTACTTTTCATATCCTTGTCCCATTCAAATTCTGATTCAGGGATTGAGTACTATAAGTTGTTCCTGACTGAAACCTGCTGAATCAATAGGAAAGATTCCTAACAAAGAAAGGAAAACTTCAGAATTTAGCTGTGAATGAGTAAAGTTGCAATAATTTTGCTTGTATGGAGATGTATTGGGCTTACACATCAAGATTTAGGTTGTGCAGGGCTGAAGAGGTGGCCTCTTGTGAGAATAGCCCATAGATCAGTGATTTTTCCAGCTGATTCAAAAAGGGATCTGCTGTAGGCCAGAAATGAGCCCATCACGGACATGCCTCTGAGCATATTTAAGAAAAGAAAAAAATATATATGCTGCAATACTAGCTGGGAGGGCGGAACAAGAAACTGAGAGAAACAGCCCTGCAGACACTTAGCTTAGTGCAGAAAGTGATGTCCCAGGCTCTGAGCGGAAGCTCACTGCAAGTCATGGAGAGGCCCATGGTGGGGCAAGCTGTCTCTCTACAGCCCATGGACACCATGTGCAGCAGATCTGCACATGCAGCCAAGGAAGAGCCCATGGTGCAGAGTTAATGAGGCCTGAAGGAGACACAGCTCACAGTTAATCCCTACAGGGGCACCCGGCCAGAGTTTCAGCCTGTGGGGAGTAGTCCCAGCGGAGGGGAGGCAGGAGGGCTGGGGGAGCTGCTGCCCGTGGGGGACCTGTGTGGGGCAGTGCCTGAAGGGTGAGTCCTGTGGTACAGAGCCATGTTGAAGCAGTGCTGGGAAAGCTGCAGCCTGTGAGAAGCCCACTCAGAATCAGTTTGGGAAGGATGGCATCTCGTGGGAGGAACACCACCTGGGTTAAGGGCAGGTGAAAAAGAGGCAGATATGAATTGACTGCAGCCTCCATTCCCTGTTCCCCTGTGCTACTTGAAGGGAGGAGTCAGGAGAAAGTAGAATGTAGAAGCATGGTGTTTTTAGTTTCCTTCTGGTTTCTCGTTGTACTAGTCTGTTAGTGATAGGTAGTAAATTTTATTAATATTCCTATTGTGAGTTTGTTTTAACTGTGATGATTATTAATGAGCAATTCTCCTGTTCTACTTACATTAACCTTTGAGCCCTTTTCCATTATATTTTTCCTCTACCTTTGCGTAAAGGAAAACTGAGATACTCAGTTGATGGAGGTTAGTTGTCCATAAGTATGAAACCACAGGAAATTGATTAACTTTTGTCTTACAACATGTGCTTTTTAAAAAAAAAAAAAAAAAAAAAAAAAAAAAAAAAAAAAACCTATTTCAGTTAGTCAAGTTGTTAATCAAATAGGAAAGCATATAGGAATAAATTGATCCTTCAAAAGAGATTTTATAAATTGTGACTAATATGTGACTGGAACATCTTTTCGATGAAGCATGACATTTATTTTCTAGTTGTATATTTATTGTGAATTTAGATAAAAAACAGACATTTAGGTTACATGTTAGGAAGAATTCTTTACTTTCAGGCTGGTGAGATGCTGGAACTGGTTTCTCAAAGAGACTGTGAATGTCCCATCTCTGAAGATGTTCAATGCCAGGTTGGATGGGTTCTTGAGCATCCTGATCTAGTGGATGGCAGCCTGAAAATGGCTGGGGATTGGAACTAGATAATCTTTAAGGTCCCCTCCAACCTAAGTCCTTCCATGATTCTATGATTAAAGCAGCAGAATAAGTAAATGTAATTAGTATAACTAAGCTTAATAATAGATTTTCGAAGTATAACCATTACATTATAACTCAAATTTTAGTTTAGGAAAGAATCCTAAGAATCTTGCTACAGAGAAAAGGCAGAAGACAAAAATCAGAATCAGTTACTTTTCCTCTTGAGCTACTCCTTGTTGAATAGACTTGAATAGTTGTCTTCATTACTGATAATCACAGATCAAAACCAGTGGTAAGGGTGTATTCAATTTAACAAGAAATTAACAAAAATATGAAGACATGTAAAAGAATAATCTGTCTCAGAGGGAAATAATAGATGTAAGTATAGAAGTCATTAAATAGTAGAAGGTAATCTGGAACTTTATGTTCAGCGCTTTTTCATATTTTCTATTTTTTTGCTTTTTGGTTTGTTTGTTTGTTTGTTTTGTATGTTTTTGAAAGAAAATGTAATTAATCCACAGAACTGATAGGTGAAAGATTGTCAAGTTACCTGATCAGTGTCCAGTGTTTGCTTTGACTATAACAGTGTTCAGAAATGCTTTAAATTGCTGAGAGTTTTGTGTGTGTGTTTTTGTTTGTTTGGTTGGTTTTATGTGGGAAGAGAGGGGGCTGCGGGGAAGGAAATAAGTAAAAAGTAGTCTGAAACTTTAAGACATAAGATAACAGCTAGCATCTATCCTTGTAAACTCTTCTATTCATCTTTTCCAAAAATGTTTGAAAAGCGCAATAGTGATCTCAGTTTATTATTTATGACCAATAGTGCAGAAGATCTGGTGATCAACCTTAATAAAAAACAAACATGAACTGAGTTAGTTTTAATAGTATCAGTGTGGACCTTCATTGTTATTAAACTAAGCAAGGAAGATGTAGTGAGATAGATGAACAGGAAATCCAGGAGAGGAGGGCAGAGATGTGAACTTGGTTGGAGAAGCCTCTCTGGTCTTCACAGAAGCACCATGAAACCTTAAATTTATGTAAGAAACTATAGAGTAATTTTCACATGGTTAATTTAATTTACTTAGGAAATTTTCTGAAGTGAGTTCTTTGTCTCATCTGGCACTGTGTTTTTTCACTAGTGTTACTGTGAGTGATTTATTGAGAATGCTGATAGTAACAAATTGTTATGGGAAAGCCAGCAGCAATTCTGTTTTTATATGCTGTAATAAGCAACAGCTACACTAAAAGTGAAAGCCTAGAAAATGCTGAGTGCTTTCTGCTCCTGTTTTATCTGTCACTTCTTTCAGTTTTGAAATTTTGTTAATACAAAAATAAGACAAATATTTCTAATTGTGTTTATCACAAATAAATATCCCAGAAATACAGGCCTTATTGAATGCATGTATAGTTTTTACTGGTCTATATTTATTCAATTTCGTATAGTATCACAGAGAAGACTGAAAAAAACTTCAAACATAGAAACAAAAAAGTTGCTCTTGGGAGCTTTGCTTGCACAAATTTACTAAGCCCTTCCAAACTAATAAATAACTTAATGTGTTAGACCTCTTGAAAATCACATTGTTCTGAACAGTGTAATTCCTGTTTTCTAACAAAGAAGTGCAGAAGCTACAAATTATCGCTCAATGGCAGCTATATTTTGCTGTCAATGATGATTAAATAACAAAAGAGAGGCTGTTTGTATACAATGTATGTTTGTATACAATATGGAAAATGTCAAAATAATATTGACAGAAAAAGAAAAAATAAAATAATAACTTCAGTGATTTATTGAATGAGAAAATACATTTAGATTTTAGTTTTTACTTTTTCAAGAGAGAAACATAGGGCTTACAAGGAAAGGTATTAAACACACATATAAACGAGGAAAAACATATGGCATGATCATTCAGAAGAAGAAAAATGTACTTCCTGTTGCACATGCAGAAAACAGAAGATTTAAAATAGTTGTAATGAATTCCATGTCTTAAATAAGTTTTGAAAAAAAGTTGCAAATAATTGTAGTTACTTCAAGTCTTACTTTTTCAGAATGTTTGATTTAGAAAGACTGATGGTAATTGCTACATAGGAAACTAGCAGAAATAGGGGTTTTTTTAAACTCAGGAATGTAGCGCTAAGGACAATATGACAAATGATATTATGAGCTGTACAGATTCGTATACATGGAACCACTTCATTTGCTAGGAATTACTTTCAAAAAGATGCTATGCTAATCAACAGCAGATTTACATAATCAGATAATAACTTTTTAGATATATTTGAGTGAGAGTGAGATTACGTTAGCAGAATGTTCCAGTTATAAAATGTCTCAAGCTCTATTTATCTCTTTATTAATGATTAGATTCAACTACATTAAATGGCTATTTTTATACAGTACATCAGCATAATCCATATCACATTCAGAACTAACACTAATTTTTTGTGAGTTAGGTAGTGATCTCATTCATAAATAGTAATCTTGCAAAAAAAGTTACAGTAATACTCAGTTTAGCCATTGCATCTATTTTAGGTATCTTCAAAATATCATGAAACTTTTAAAAACACCTCCTTTGGTGTATTACCATTTCAAAGAGAAATGGTAAACCTGTCATCGAGATTTGACTCTCAGTTTTATTACCAGTTAGGGCAATATAATATATGTTAAATTTATTGAAGGTTGGTGGAATAATCTGTTATGAATCATTTCTGAAAAGTAATACATTTGTATTCAGGGTGTTTTTCAATAATTAAAATGCACTCTAATAAGTGCACAGCACATCTGTTTGACTTTTGGTACTCCTTCTTTTTTTCCCATAATTGTAAGATCTATTGTAGTTAAATAAAATCCCTATAATATTGCTGCTGAAGTAGTAAGTTTATTTGATTCTGATGTCAAATTAGGCTGTAATTTCTTTGGGATTTTACTAGACTACTGTAAGGGCTGAAATGTCATGCGGTCTATAGATTTAGGTGTGTTTTCTCTTTAAACTCTTCTATATAGTTTCAGTATTTTCTGTAAGAATGATCATGTGCATGTCAACCTCCTTTAAATGGTTTTAGTTGTGTAAATTCCTATAAGTTCATTTGGTTTATGCAATGGCATAGATTGGATGATTGTTATGAACATCTATTTTTTTAATGCTAAGAAACCGAAATACAGCAATTTTTTTTTCCAGCTAATTATTCAGATTTCTTATTGTAGTTAGTTTTTTATTTAATTTTTGTTTTAAAATATCAAGTTACATGCATTGTACAGCCAGGTACATTTTGCCTATAATAATGCTGTCTTTTGTAACCGTTCATATTTTGATAGAGACACATACTAAAGAATGCAAAATTAGTAGTAGTGAAGTAGTATGTCCTTAATAAACAAATGAATAAATAAATGATCTGTAACATTTTTAATTAAAAATTCATTTTATATAACTAGAAAATTGAGAAGCACTCTGTGACTTGCATTTCAAAAGTGTGAAATAAATACATATTAATATAAAAAAGAACAGTATGCAGGGGAAAATTTGTTGGATATAATTGTATAGATTCTTGCAATATTTCTTGCAATCTGAGGATGTTATAGTTTTCTTACAACTTTATTTTCTTAGAGATTGTTGTGTGAGTGTAAGGAAGAATTTTTTTAGAGTGCATTATAAAATACCTGACATGACAGTAAAAGCATAAAATTCAGTATTGAATTGATTCTCCCTATCACAAAGAAATCATCTCTAGTCTGAAAGTTACATAGTCATTTTTTAATTTACTTATTTATTAAATTTTATACTTGGTGAACACCATGTCATGCTTTCTTGAGTAGTCCAACTTGCGGGGTATATATGATAAATTTTGGAGAGTGTCTTAGATAAAGGAGCCTGCTGTTATGATTCTGGTGCTGTATTAATTCATTGAAATGTAACTAGCTTTAAAAAGTTAATCTAGTTAATAAGACATAAAAACAGTCCTATGTATTTATTTCTTTCAATTAGTCAAAGGACACACATTTAAAAAATTAGGAAAGCTTTGAATTGATTCGTAAACTTTGAAATTTATCTGGATTTTTACATGTTTGGAAGATGAAATTATGCATTAGTATTAATATGAAATTAATTGTGAGTAATGTCCTGGCAGTCAGCAGAATACATTTTGTCTTCTATGACTCAGAAGTGTTTAATACATTAAAAAAAGAGCTTTCCTTTGGTTGATTGGTTGGTTTGTTTTCTATATACTTGCACTACTTAATATTAGTATGTGCTGTTATCTGTTATATTGTCCCCAAAATTGTATCAGATGGTATACTTCATACATTCATTGTCACACTGATATAACTACTGCAGTTCAGAAGTCAAACAACAGGCATTAATTTTATTCACCACAGAAAGTGTACAGTGTGAATAAAATTTCAGGCTTGCAGTTCCAAAGTGCTCTTACATTCTCTTTTTTCCGTTCTCTTCAGTTTTTTTCTCCTCCTGTTACCATCAATATTTATTGACCCGAGCAATGAGCAATAAATAGTACTAACTTTTTTTACAAGCAGAATATAGCCAAAGTCCAAAAGTCACCTATTTATCTGAAGAAAGAATTAAGAATGAAATCATCAAATGTAGCTTTCAGAAACTGGAAGAAGAAAAAGAGGCCAATTTATTTGATTAGGTTCCTCATAGACACACTTCTTCAAAGGCATCCTTTATAACACTAATAAAGTTAAAGCAGAGTCTAAAATGAGCAATAAAAGAAGTCACAACTTTTACTTATTGAGAAAAGAAGACTGAGTTCAGAAGTTCAGTGTTCAATGACTTCTTTCATTGTAAGCTCCTATCCAAAATGCTCATGTATTCTAAAAGACACCTAAGCTTGTTACCTTCATTTCGTTAGATGGGTTATTTTGGAATCTGATATCCTTGTCAAAACTGAGGGCTGTCATTATGAATGCCTCTTAAATATGTTAATGTAGATAGGTGGATTTCGTTTTATTTTCATCCTCATAGAGTGTCTAGAGATTCACTTTTACAATACCAAACAATACTATGCTTAATTTCCCTTTAAGAATGTGTATCTTGGGGCAGATCCATAGAGCTAATACAGTACAAATAAGGGAACTCTGTCAAGATCTGATTGAGTTTTAATGTTGGTGTAACTCGGTACAAAACCATATAGCATTATATGGCTGGATCTCAAATGCAGTATAGTTGCATTTGGGAAGTAGTAGCCATAGCTAATTCAATCAAGCTTACAGCTGCACTAGTGCACTTCATTGCTTCTAGTTCAAAAGGTAGCTTGGACACAACAAGTTTGACTGTAGCTGCACCACAGTATGTAACTGGTTATATCACATAGATTTGGTGTAGCTCACAGGAATGCATCAAAACATCAAAATGAATTTATTCAGGGTTGGAAAGTGCTCCAAAAACTCCAGTATAAGAGTGATTTAGATAAACAGGGGTGAGTACCTTGGAGTTTGGTACATAAGAACGGCAGGGATTTGATGGATGTGAATAAGCAGTAAACAACTTCTTATTCTAAAGTTGTATTGACTATTTTAATGTTGTATGCTGTGTTAATAAGCCTTAATATAGCTTACAGCAAGATATGTTAGTCTGAGCATCCTAATATCTTGAACTTCAAGAGGGCGGACTTTGACCTGTTCAGGATGCTTGTAGCACGTGTCCCTTGTGAGTCACTCCTTAAGGGGAAAGGGGTCCAGGAAGCCTGGATGCTCCTCAAGATGGAAATCTTAAAAGCGCAAGAACAGGCTGTCCCTGAATGCCATAAGGTGAGCCGTAGGGGAAGAAGACTACTGTGGATGTGGTGAGAAGTATTGTTGAGACTCCAGAAGAAAAAAGAGAGTCTATGTCCTCTGGAAGAAGGAATGGGCTACTTGGGGAGATTACAAGGAAGTTGCTAAGGTATGCAGGGAGGAAGTTAGGAGGGCAAAAGCCCAACTTGAAATCAGATTGGCCACTGCAGTAAAAGAGAATAAGAAATCCTTTTATAAATATATCAACAGTAAGAGAAGAACCAGGGAGAATCTCCATCCTTTATTTGATGCAGCGGGAAATGTGACCACTGAGGATAAGGAGAAGCCTGAGGTGCTCAACACCTTCTTTACATCTGCCTTTAACAGGCAGATGAGTTACCTTCAGGGCACTTTACACCCTGATCTGGAAGTCTAGGATGCTACGCAGAGTACACTCCCAGTGATTCAGGTGGAGATGGTTAGAGAGCCCCTCCTCCATCTGGACTGTCACAAGTCCATGGGACTGGATGGGTTCCATCCTAGGGTGCTGAGGGAGCTGGCGGGGGTGATTGCCAAGCCGCTCTTGGCCATCTACCAGCGCTCCTGGTTATCTGGAGAGGTCCCAGAGGACTGGAGGCTAGCCAGTGTGACTCTAATCTACAGGAAGGGCTGTAAGGAGAATCTGGGGAACTACAGGCCTGTCAGCCTGACCTTGGTACCAGGGAAAGTTATGGAGCAAATCATCTTGAGATCACACAGCATGTGCATGGTGTCCGGGGGATCAGGCCCAGCCAGCATGGGTTAATGAAAATCATGGTGTGCTTGACCAACATCATCTCCTTCTACGACTGTGTGACCAGCCTGGTAGACGAGGGAAAGGCTGTTGATGTAGTCTACCTAGACTTCAGCAAAGCCTCTGACACGGTCTCTCACAGTATTCTTCTGGGGAAACAGTCTGCATGTAGCCTGGACAGGTATACCCTTCTTTGGGCAAGGAACTGGCTGGAGAGCTGTGCCCAGTAGGTAGTGGTTAATGGAGTTGAATCCAGCTGGTGACCCGTTACAAGTAGTGTCCCCCAGCAGTCTGGGGGCCCATATTGTTTAACATCTTTACTCATGACCTACATCAGTGCTACAGGCTTGGGGATGAGTGGCTGGATGACTGTGAAGAGGAAAGGGATCTAGGAGTGTTGGTTAATGCTCAGGTGAACATGAGCTGACAGCGTGCTCAGGTGGCCAAGAGAGCCAACAGCATCCTGGCCTGCATTAGAAATAGTGTGGCCAGCAGGAGCAGGGACATAATCATCCCCCTGTACTGAGCACTGGTGAGGCCACACCTTGAGTACTGTGTTCACTTTTGGGTCCCTCATTACAAGAAAGACATTGAGGCCCTGGAGCATGTTCAGAGAAGGGCAGCGAAACTGGTGAGGGGTCTGGAGCACAGATCCTATGAGGAGTGGCTGAGGGAGCTGGGATTGTTTAGTCTGGAGAAGAGGAGACTCAGGGGAGACCTTATTGCACTCTACAACTTCCTGAAGGGAGGTTGTGATGAGGAGGAGTTTGGCCTCTTCTTCCGGGCAACAAACAAGGCCCGAGGAAATGGACAGAAGTTGTACCAGAGGAGGTTTAGATTAGACATAAGGAAAAACTTTTTCTCTCGGAGAGTGTTTAGACACTGGAATGGCCTGCCCAGGGAGGTGGTGGAGTTGCCATCCCTGGCAGTGTTCAAGTGGCGTCTGGATGAGGAGCTACGAGATACGATTTAGTAGCTTGTGGTAGCAATGGTAATGGGAGGACGATTGGACTAGATGATCTGGCACATCGTTTCCAACCTTTTGATTCAATGATTCTATAGTCACATTACTTCTAGTTAAGACATAACTTTTATTGTAATCTCTGTAATCAAGTAAAGTAAGTCTTTGTATATCTGAAAAAAGGCTGTGTTAACATAAGTTGTAGCAAAAAATCCAGTATTTTATAGAATTAATACTATTATACTTGAAGATGCTGGTTTAGCCAAAAGACTTTATATGCAATTTATGTATCTTTTGTAACAATTGTCACTAACATGTCTGTTTTTGAGTGAAAAAAGACACCAAAGTACTCATTCTGCATATTCCCACAATCTTAATTTTCATTCATATAGCAAAACTCATGAGAGTTTGTTGTTGTTGTTGTTGTTGTTTTCCTGATAGTAAGGGAAAATACACCATATTTGCATTTTTCATTAGACTTGTGTAAAAATGAAGTATCAGTGTATATCAAAATATGCTTAAATTTTCGAAGTTTGAAACTCAGTATAAGATCCCTACCTAGTAATTACTGTTTTCCTTTCCTTACTGAAATCTGAAATAATATAGAGGAAAGTGCCCAAAGCAGTTCGTTTTAAAAATTAAATAAAAATTTTAGAATATTTTTGTGTTGCTTTTTCTCAGTTACTATGTGTATGCGAGACTAATGCTCTATTTCTGGTCCCCTCTTTTCAGATAAAATAGTATATCTCTTGCTTTTGCAATAGATGGAAAAATTTCCACAAGGTGTGGTACCACTCTTGAAGCTGGGACACTATTGTAGCCAGAGTTTAGTGACACTACTAATTTGGCTGGTTTTTTATTTATGTCTTTATAATCTATTATAGTTCTGGAGCCAGAATATTTTATACATCTACATGTGCAATATATTGGAATAATAATTAAAAAAAAAAAAAAAAAAAAGATGTAAATAAAATATTAGAGTGGTCTTAAATAGTCCCTATATACTATTAATTGTACAGCATTCTGATTCTGATAACTATATCTTTAAAATCTGAGGCACTATAATAAAAGTGTTTTTGTGTTTTCTTCTTAAAAAGTTAAATATCTGAATATAAACAATTTTTTATGCTTTATAATACACAGTTTCTGAAATGGTTCAGAGATGTTTCAATCAATTTGGAAAAACAACTATCACGGTCAGCTCACGAAGGAGGGAGGGGTGAGCAGATTCTCAAATCCTCCTGGTTAGATTAGCAACAAAATATAATCATCAATTTTAATGATACTCTCTCTACTAAAATTATCTTACAAGTACTGACACACAATTATATCTGTCTAAGCTGTGTGGCTAAGCTATGTGACTTTAGAGATAATCAAGTTAAAAACTTCATGAGAGAAAAATAAAAGAGAAATGGGACGAGGAGTTGTTGGGGGAGGAAGGGGTAGAGAAGAGAGAGAGAGAGATGAGAGGACAAAGAGACCACAGTTCTAGGTTCCAGTGTTGATTTGGCCAACTGTGAGTGGAGAGGAGTGCCCTTGATCTGTGAGTACGCTGATCCAGAAGTTTCTAAATATAGAAATCTCAAAGCTCACCAGACCTTCTCTCAGGCATTCTTTTATGCCTGATAGATTTACGGGGCTTGCTATCACAAGTTCATAAATTAGTTCACAGCAAACAAATGGGCAAGAATCAAGTTTGCCATAAACAAATTTGTGGACAAAGCTTCTGCAGCAAAACATGAGAGTTTTGGACAGAGCAAGGATGTCCTGTCTATGCTGCATTCCCTCCTCTGAGCCAAGTCTTCAGCCTTTAGGTTGTTGTCACGGCAATTGATATGTTGCAAATGTTAGAGTTCCAGGCATACCACAATAAAGTGTTTTTTGTTAGTTTACAACAGTAACAGCAAAAGCCAGGCACCTGTTTCTCCATCTCACACTAATTATTACAGACTTCCTATGGAAATAGGATTGGAGAAGAATCTCCAAAACTGGTTTAACAGACTTTATTTATTCTAATACACGTACATTAAATGTTATTGAATATTACTGATAAATGTTTTAAAGTTTGTAATAAATACTTATTTCAAATTGTAATTAAAAAAAAAAAAAAAAGGAAAATGTTAAGTTATAAGTCATAAGTTATAGATATGAGAGCAAATTAATGAAGTGGCATTTAACATCACTGGCATTTAACATCTCTGGCATGTGAGTAAACCTATCCAAATCCTGGCAGCATCAGTTTGTAAGAGCAGTTTTCTTCTTCAGTCACTTCCTTTGCAGGCAGGTGAAGAAAGATGCCAAAGCAAAGAGAAGATGTCTATCAACATCAAGAAAACATATTTCATTACATTATCACTTTTATCAGATCAGAATATGCCCCAAATGCCTTATTTGTGTATACAATAGGCATGCTGATTTATCGACAGAAATGTTATAAAAATGACATAGGGTTTTTTTGTTTTGTTTTGTTTTGTTTTTTTAAGGGACTGCAGGGAACACTTTATTTAAAAGTATAAATAGAAAGGTTTTCCTACTTCCATACTTTCTCCTTGCTCCTTTCCCTTCCCCTTCCCTTTCCCTTTCCTCTTCCATTTTCCCTCTTTCCCTTTCCTCTTCCTCTTCCCTTTTCCCTCTTTCCCTTTCCCTCTCCCTTTTCCTGTTCCCCTCCCTTTGTCTTTCCATTTCTCTCTCTCTCTCCCCCTCTCCTCTTCCCTTCTTTCCCTTTCTGCAAACAGAATAAGAGGATCTTTGTTCCCCAGCTTTACCTCTGCACTGTACTACCTTTACACAAATAGCAGCTTTCTCTGACTACTTTTATTCTGAAGTATGAAACCTAGGGATGAGTGACTATTAAGGATAAGAACAGGCAACAGAAAGTGGAAAGAATTGTCCCCTTTATTTCCTTCCTCAGAAGACCAGTGAAACAAGATGCTGAATCAAAGAGTAATAAAAAGTGGTAAGCATTTGTATTGCGGAAAGCATGTGACCACTCAGAAGCTACACCAGTTGATGTACATTAGAACATCTTTCAGACTGATGTAATGTGGCTCAGACAGCCTCATGATAACTGGCCTGGCTGCATCCTGTTCAGCTCTCTTTTACAGAATGTGGATGTTGCAAAGAGTCATTTTGTAAAAGTGCATTAACAGATTTTGTAGCCTACAAAGTTTCATCACAGATTAGAGGAAACATATGCTTTCTTCAGTGCTTAAAAACAAAATAAACAAATATGAAACCTGCAAAGAAGCAGGTATAGGACTGATTTTTTTTTTTTTTTTTTTTTTTTTTTTTTTAAAAAAAAAGTAAATATTTTAAGGGACAAATGTAATGATATGAAAGATTTAAACCATCTTGAGGAAAATGAGTCAAAATGGTTGCTTTTTAGATAGAATAGTTAAAGATCAATTGTAGCAATCATACAAAGGCTCTACAGATAACATTCATTCTGTGTAATTATTAATTATCTAATTATTATTTATTAGAGATAACCATTATGATGCTTAATTAGAACTATTTTGTATTTTCTATTAATAAAACAGATATAAATGGGAAATTATAAAATATTTTTGCATGCTATGTGTTTTGTAGCATATCTAAAATCTAACTGGCTATATTTAGCTGTGAACATGATGCTATTAAATTTTGTTTAAGTTTGTAGTATAATAACTCCTTGGCCAGAAATACTATCGATCTATTCAAACAAGCAAGCAAATGAATATTACAGAAATAAAAATGCAGAGAAAACTTTTTAAGTTGATATTATCACCTAGGTTTGAAGTGGTCAACACATTATGTTTTGAAGAAAGCAAAATTCAGATCTACAGTAAGTGCAACGTTTCAGCACAACTTGCCATTGCAGTCATATGTATGAGTAAGTGGAGAAGTATAGATTTTATAGTCATAATGAGGACTTCTGAAAGCTGTTTTGCAGACAGCAAGCTGCTAGGATTCTCAAGTTTATTCTGAACATGGAAGTTAAGTACTCAAAGGACTCTGCAATTAGTTCCTTGCTTCATGCATCCTAGCTGCAAAGAATTTTACTGCTCAGAAATACAGTATTGTACTTGATAATTCCAAATGGCGGCATCAGTTAATTATCAATATTGCCTTGCTAGGGACTGACTGTGCAAGATCTTGAGTAGAGTATATGTCACACAACGAAGTTTTAAAGCCATATTCTTAACCACATAACACCTTAGAGAATAAAGCCTTAAGTGACCTTTTCCCTTTCTATTTTAAAAGATCACCACCAACTGCAGCATGTTTCTATTTTGGCAGATAGATGTAGCACGTAAAATGTACTTAGTAAGAATCTTTCTAAAAATGTTCAACATTTTGACTTCTAGCCTAAAACTGAAAGGACAAAAGAACAGGGGGAAAGCAAATTACTTTTAAGAATTTGTTTTCGCTGTGTGAATCTGGCTAACTCTGCGTAAAAATTGAAAAACTGGCCAAAAATTATTGTTTGAGGTGCAGAAAAAAAAAAAATATCTGTTTTTTTTTTTTTTTAAGGTTTTCTTTTTGTTATTAAGAACTCAAAAAACACTTATTTGTTTATAATATTTTTTTTCACATTATCTATACACAGTAACATTTTATTTGGAGAAAGTGTTCAATAACAATCTTAAAACAAAGCTTTTAGAGTTGCATGTGCTCACAATTCGTGTATTTTTTTCTCTCACCTTGAGTATATCTCTTATTTGGTCTTCAATTTCCTATCAGTTACATATATATATATATATATATATATATTCCGTTTTTTATGTAGATAGATAGATAGATAGATAGATAGATAGATAGATAGATAGATATTGATTTATCTACATTTTCATTAGAAAGATGAGAAAGAATAGAGGAGAAAACCTGGAGGCAAAGGTCATGGAAAAAATTGAGGTAGTGAATGCCTTCTTCACCTCTGTCCACTCTGGTATGAGCTATTTTTCAGTTCTTCCAGATGCTTGAGACCAGAGGGAAAATGTGTAACAAGAAAGACATACATTTAATGGAGGAGAATCTGGTTAGGGAACATTTGTATAAAGTGAACATATACAAGTCACTGAGACCTAACAGGATGCACCCATGAGAGCTGAGATAGCTGGTTGACATAATTGCAAAACCAGTCTGTTATCTTTTAAAGGCTATGAAGTTCCTGAAGATTGGAAGAGAGAAAACGTCACTACTATTTTCAGGAAGGAAGAAAATGAAGATCTGGAGACCAGTAAGACTAACCTCAAACCCTCAGAAGTCTGAGGATCGAGTCCTCCTGTAAAGCATTTTTCAACATAATGAGGACAAAAAAGTGATCAGGAGTAGTCTGATCTACAGTGGTCTATAAATAGCACATCTGCCTTATCTAATAGCCTTGTAGCCTTCTACAATGAGACGATAGGATGAGCAAAGGGAGAACAGTGACTGTTTGATTTTAGTAAGCCCTGTTGAAGCATCTCATAGCATTCTCATAGACAGTAGGATAAAGTATGTTCTTGACAAGAGAACAGTAACTTGGAGCGTGAACTAACTGAATGACCAAGTCCAGAGTGTTGCAATCCATCTCAAGAACAGTCCCTGCTGGTATACCCCAGTGGACAGTAGCAGGTCCAATACTATCTAGTATCTTCATTACTGACTAGGACAGTAAGACAGAATGTACACTCAGCAAGTTTTGCAGAACACACATACCCGAGGGGAGAAGTTAAAAATACTCAATGGGCATAATCAGGTGACCCCAGTGAGCAGGAAAAAAATACTGGCAGTAACTTGATGATATTCAGGAGCAGGAAGTGCCTCATCCTTTGTTTGAGAGTGAGTAACTCCATGACAAACCAGAGGTCATTGGACTAGAAAGTAGCTTTACAGAAAAGACCCAGTGGGTCCTGGTAGGTATTGAGTTAGCCATGAGCCAACAGTATACCTTGCAACAAAACAAGCCAACAACCTCCAGACCTACATTAAGTAGAGTATCACTCACAGATTGCTAGGTGATCTTTCCCCTCTTCCCCGGTATGAGGCTCACTCAAGTGCTGGGTTTAGTGCTGGGTTCTCCCGTAAACAGGAGACATTTACATCTTGGAGTGAGTCTAGCTAAGAGTCACAAAGATGATTAGGATTCTGGAAGATCCATGAAATTGTATGAGGATGAGAGAGCTGAGAGTATATGAATACCTGTTAGGGTACAGTTAAAAAAGATATAACCAGACACTTCTAGTGGTGCATAGTAGCAAGACAGGGACACAAAATAAAAAAGACTAAATTCTATTTAAATATTAAAAAAACAAACAAAAAAAAATAAACAAAAATTTATAATAAGAGTGGTCAAAGACTGGAACAGCTTCTCAAGAGGTTGAGAAGTGCCCGTCATTGGAGTTATTCAGACCTGCTTGGTCAATTTATAGCTGACCCTGCTCTGCATTCAGAAGGAACTGTACGATATCCAGTTATGTAGGCCAGCCTTGGACAAGCTGTGATTGGGTCATTTTTCTCCTTCATGAAAGAGAAAATGCCCATTGGTGTGGAGGCAAATAGGAGACATCTTATACATTCCCAAATCTTATAGAAGTGGCTTACTGTTTAGTGATATACGTTGAGCCCACAGTAGGGCAGAGATTTACTGGCATTTGTTGTACGTATCCATTACTTAATGATTATCCAGGTTCTGAAAATAAAAGTGCTAATTATATGCTACCAATTTCTGAAAGTGTTTGTATTACTTGCTACGATGTTTCATCAGGTTAAAGATTTGAAAGCCTACAAGCATAACATTATTATGCTCTTTTCACACATTATATAATAAAAGCTGTAGAAAATGGATGATGCACCGTATTCTACTTTGTATCATAACCTAAATGAAAAGCAAACCTATTATTTAATCATATCTCCTATTCTCCTCTAGTCATGCCACTAATGAATGTCTTAAACTACATAAATAAGTAAAATTATATATTCAAAGTGTAAATGTTTTAAAACTCTAAAAAATTGTATCTAATCAAGTCTTGAAGATCTATAGAAAATGAAAGCTGCTCCTGGCAAATTAATAGTAGCTCTAAATATTCAAATAGCAAAGAGTGGAAAGTGCTGTTATAATTAGGAATAAATTAACATAAGCAGCATTTATAGCTCTCACTCTTATCTTTTTGTAATATTTCTTTTAGGAATGTAATGTTGTGTTTTTATTTTTTTTCATGAGTGAAAATGATGTATCTGTTAATTCAATACACTATTACCTTACGGTGGACAACATCTACAGAAAAAATGATACCCTTAAAATCTTGTTAAAATTACATATTTTCTATCTTATGTTTCTGTTTGTTGTTCTTGTTGTTGTTTGTTTGTTTTTGCATGTGTGCTTGTTTTTTCTTTTTCTTTTTCCTTTCTGAGCTTCCACTTATGTTGTGAGGCTGAGCAAAGAAGAATGTGTAGTCATATAAACGAATAGCGTAAGTTTTTTAAAGCAATATATTTTTATCTCAGATGCATTAACTCTACACAGAATATAAAACCAGAAAATTGTACTTTGTCAACATTATAAAATTAGTTATTAAAATTTCAGAGATTATGTTTAGCTAGGACATTAAAGCATTCACATGATTTTTAATAATCAAAGGTAAGACTACATCTTTGAATGGCCAGAATCTGTCTCTCTCCAACTCTCTCTCTTTGTCTCGTCTTCCACATCCTCTGTGATCCTCTATGAATTTGAGAATTTCTTTTGGCAAGAAACCTACCTATAGTTCAAATATGGAGGGTTTGTCCATATTACACTGTTAGCACCAGTCTCCAGAAACTTTTGTATTATCAGATTAATATGTTTTTCTTTCTTATATAGCAACACTAAGGTATTTGAAAGTGTGCTACCACTTCAATATTCTAGTGATTTACATTAAAATGTACTGCCTAGCAGGACTAGAATTTATAAAAAATGGATTGAATCTTTATTACTGTCATCTTAAAATCTCTGTCTGTAGTATGTAAAAATCCATGTGATTGAGTCCAAAGAAAACTGAAGAATTTTTTTTTCTTCTCCTTCATACAATCAGAGAATCACTAAATGTCTGAAGTTAGAAGGAACTGAGGGTCATCTTATCCAAATCCCCTGCTCTTGCGAGGCTACCTGGAACAGGTTGAGTAGAAACATATCTGTGCACTGGGAGAGAGGGAGACTCCACAACTTCTCCATAACCTCTCAGAGCAACTTGTACCAGTGTTTGTTCACCCTCACAATTAAAAATAGTTTCCTAAAGGAGCCTTACTTGTTCTAGTTAATGGCCATTATCTCCTGTCATGATACTGGGTACCAATGAGAAGACCATGACTATGTTTCCTTTGCAATCTCCATCAAATATTTTTATAAATATATTGTTAAAATTCCACCGAGCCTTCATATCTCCAGGCTGAAGAGACCCAGTACTCTCAGCCTTTTCACATAGTAGAGATGTGACTTCATTGTCTTCATGATCCTTCATTGGTCTTTATTTATCAGTTTTTTGTCTCTCTTGTACTGGGGTGAGCAGCACACATCCCAGTGCTTCAGCTGTGGCTTCACTACTGCTCACAAGAGGAAAAGGATCACATCTTTAAGCATCATTGGGCTCATGGGGAGGATGTGAAACTAGATGTGAAGGGAGATGGGGGGGGATAGTGAGCCTTCTCATGATAAGGTGTGGGAAGGCATAAATATACTGGAAGGACAGGATGCTGATAGGAGCCTTGAGTGACCTGCTGCCTTGAGATTTCCTGGCAGCACTGCAGCACATACAAAACTCTATGATGATGAGGCAGTGACTGCTGGGGCAACAGGAGAAGGCAGTGGGGAAAACCAAGGGAAATACCTAAAAGGAATTAAGGAGTTATCCTTTAAGGAAGTGATAAGACCAGCTGCCCGGCTGAAGTGCCTCTACACCAATGCTTGCAGCTTGGGAAATGAGCAGGAGGATCTGGAAACTACTGTGCTACTAGAAAACCATGATATAATTGTCATCACTGAAACCTGGTGGAATAATTCCCATGACTGGAGGGAGGCTATCAATGGCTACAAGTTCAGAAAGGACAGGTGAGGAAGGAGGGAAGGAGGTGTTGCTATCTACATCATAAAAGGAATAGAATGCGAAGGACTGTCCCTAAAGAACAGTCATGAGCAAGTCAAAAGCCTATGGATGACAGTTAGAAACTGAGGCAGCAAAGGAAGCCTTGTGATTGGCATCTACTACAGGCCACCAGATCAGGCAGATCCTGTTGATAAGACCTTCTACCTCCAGCTACAGGTGGTGTCACAATCACAAGCACTCGTCCAGCTGAGGGACTTCAACCATCCAGACATCTGTTGGAAGAGTTGTTCAGAAAACTGTAGGCAATTGAGGAGGCTCCTGGAATGCACTGAGGAAAGCTTCGTAAGTCAGGTAATAGACAGCCCCTCTATGGGGGATGCAATATTGGAGCTGCTGCTCACCAATGTAAATGATCTGATTGGCAACATCAGGATTAGAAGCTGCCTGGGCAATAATGATCATGTTATGGTTGAGCTCACACTCCAGAGGGATATGAGACAGGCAAAGAGTAAAATTAGGACGCTAAACTTTAGGAAAGCTAACTTCAAGCCATTCAGGGAGTTAGTCAACAAAACACCCTGGGAAACTGTCCTCATGGGCAAAGGTGTATAGCAGAGCTGGCAGATCTTTAATGAGACTTTCCTCAGGATGCAAGAGCTTTCCATCCCCAAGTATAGCATCCTGGGACTGGGAACTGCTGGTCAAACTGAAGAGCAAGAAGAAAATGCACTGGCAGTGGAAACAGGGACAGGTACTGTGGGAAATGTATAACAAAATTGTTAGGCGGTGTAGGGATGGGGTCAGGAAAGCCAAGGCCCAGCTTGAACTGAACTTTGCTAGGGTTTCCAAAAAGAACAAGAAAGGCTTCTATAGGTACCTCAACTGGAAAACAGAAGTCCAGGAGGACATACTCCACCTAATGAGTGACACAGGCAGGCTGGTAACAGAAGATAAGGAGAAGGCTGAGGTGCTAAACAAATTTTTTGCCTTGGTCTTCTTTGATAACTGCTCACCACACAGCCCTCAAACTCTTGGTTTGGTAGAAGGGGATCAGGGAAGCAACGTCCCTTCTACTGTAATCAAAGATCAGGTTTGTGACCCCTGAGGAACATGAACATCCACAAGTCTATGGGTCCCGATGAGATGCATCCCAGAGTCCTGAGGGAATTGGCTGATGTAGTTACCAAGCTACTCTCAATGGTATTTGAAAAGTCGTGGCAATCAGGTGAAGTCCCTGGGGACTAGAAAAAAAGGTAACATCACACCTATTTAAAAAAATAAAAAATAAAAAGGATGACCCCAGGTACTATGGATCTGTCAGTCTCACCTCTGTGCCAGGAAAGGTCATGGAACAGATCCTCCTTGAAGCTATGCTAAGGCACATGGAAGGCAGAAAGGTGATAAAGGAGAACAAGCATTGCTTCATCAAGGGCAAATCCTGCTTGATCAACATAGTGGCCTTATATGATTTTGTCACTACATCAATGGATAAAGGAAGAGCCACTAATGTCATCTGTCTCAACTTCAGTAAGACCTTTGACACAGCACCCCACAACATCTTTCTCTCCAAATTGGCAAGATACAGATTTGATACGTGGATTGGTCAATGGATGAAGAACTGGCTACAGGATTGAGTCCAGACAGTGGTGGCCAATGACTCAATATCTGGATAGAGATCAGTGATGAGTAATGACCCCTAAGGGTCAGCGATGGGGCTGATACTATTTAATATCTTCATCAATGACATTGACAGTTGAGTCAAGTATACCCTCAACAAGTTTGCTTCAGCAGTGTGCCCAGGTAGGACTCATGAGTTTTATGAAGTTCTTTATAAAAATGACCTGTAAACTTATGTGATGGAGCCTACAAATGTGTCACATATAAAAATAAGGGGAAAGAAATGACTGGTTTGATTCAAAGGAATATTGATGGGTAGAGGTGATATTAAAGGAATATTAGTGGACTAATGGTGGGGATGGGTTGATGGTTGGACTGAATGATCTTAGTGGTCTTTTCCAACCTTGATGACTCTATGAACAAATTCAAATGCAAGATCTTGCACCTGGGTTGAGGCAACTATTATCAGTACAAACTGGGGATGAAAGGATTGAATACAGCCCTGCTGAAAAAGATGTGGGCGTACTGATGGATGGGAAGCTGGTCATGAGATAGAAACATGCTGTTGTAGCCCAGAAAGCCAGCTGTATCCTGAGCTGTACCAGGAGAAGCACGTCCAGAAGGTTGAGGGAGGTGATCCTGCCCCTCTACTCTGTGCTGATTAGGCCTCACCCAGAGTATTGCATTTAGATGTGGAGTCCTCAGTATGGGACAGATGTAGATCTGTTGAACACATCCAGAGGAGGGCCACAAAAATAGTTCATGGTATGGAACACTTCTCCTATCAGGACAGGCTGAGCAAGTTGGGGCTCTTCTGCCTGGAGAAGAGAAGGCTACAAGGTTACTTGATAGCAGCCTTTCAGTATCTAAAGGGGAGCTACAGGAAAGAAGGGAACAGACTCTTTAGCAGGGTCTGTGGTGATAGAATGAGGGGAAATGGTTTCAACCTCAAAGAGGGTAGATTTAGGTTAGATATAAGGAAAAAAATCTTTTTCAGTGGGAGTGATGAGGCACTGGAACAGGTTGCCCAGTGATGTGGTTGATGCCCTGGCCCTGGAGACTTTCAAGATTAGGTAGGGTAAGGCTTGGGCAACCTGATCTAACTGTGCGGGTCCCTATTTATTGCAAGAGAGTTGGACTAGACGGCTTTCAGACATCCCGTCCAACTCTAAGGATTCTATGATTCTATGGTTCTGTACTGGCAACTCCATGCTTAATACAAAACACTCTTGTTTGGGACAAGAGCACCTTGCTGTCTTGTGGTCGAATTAGTGTTCAGCAGGACCCCCAAAGCCTTTTCTGGCAGCTTGTTTTTCAGCTGAATGTCTTTCAGCATATATTGGTGCATGCAGTTCTTCCTCAAATGCAGGACTTTGTACATACCCTTCTTGAACTGCAAAAGGTTTGTTTATTTTTTTGTTTATGTAAAATGAAAGTAGTTTTGCACCAGTATCTCTTTCTAAATGTGGAGTTTTTGAATGATACTTATTTTATGCTAAAATTATGATCACTGTCTAAAACACAGTTGAAATACTTTTAGTCTTTTTTTAAGTTTACACAAGTTAATGACTCCCACATCACTGGCTTTTACTGTACATTTCC
>JAOWBP010001524.1:5997-17711 GCA_028571105.1 Tragopan temminckii | reverse complement strand
GAGGTTTAGGTTAGATATTAGGAGGATGTTTTTTACTCAGAGGGTGGTGATGCACTGGAACAGGTTGCCCAAGGAAGTTATGGATGCCCCATTCTGGAGGCATTCAAGGCCTGGCCAGATGTGGCTCTGGGCAGCTCTGTTGAGTGGTTGGCAACCCTGCACATAGCAGAGGGGTTGAAACTAGATGACCATTGTGGTCCTTTTCAACCCAGGCCATTCTTTGATTCTATGATCTGGACAGGCTGAACTGATGGGCTGTAATCAATTGTATGAACTGCACTGAAAACAATTCTTGGGACCTGCCCTTTGGTCACAGAAACCCCACGCATCCCTACATACTTTTGGGGCAAAGTGGCCAGAATGCTGCATGGAGGAAAAGGATCTGAGGATGTTACTTGACAGCCAACTGAAAATGATCCTACAGTGTGCCCAGGTGGCCAAGAAAGCCAATGGTAAAGGGCTGGAGCACCTGTCCTATGAAGAGACACTGAAGAAACTGGGCTTGTTCAGCCTGAAGAGATCTCATTGCTGCCTTCCAGTATTTAAAGGGATTTTATAAACATGAATGTAATCAAATTTTTAAAAGGGTAGATTTTGATAGGGCAAGGGGGGGTGTTTTAAACTAAAGGAGGGGATATTTAGATATCAGGGAGAAGTTTTTTACTGAGAGACTGGTGAGGTTCTGGAACAGGTTGCTCAAAAAGTTGTGAATACCCTGGCCTTGGAGGTGTTTAAGGTCAGGTTGGATGATCTAGTAGTTGATCTAGCAGTTGGCAACCCTGCTTATGGCAGAGGTTGGAACTTGATGATCCTTGAGGTCCCTTCCAATTCAAGCCATTCTATGATTCTGTGATTCCATTATATGACATCCTGATTTGTTTCTGAAATAGTCAGCAGGACTAGGAAAGTGATCATCCCTCTGTACTTGGCACTGGTGAGGTCATACCTTGAGTTCTGTGATCACTTTTTCGACCTTCACTCACATGTATTGAGGTCTTTGTGTGTGTCCAAAGAACAAATCTGGTGAAGGGTCTTATGAGGACCAACTCTGGGAACAGAGATTATTTAGACTGGACAAGAGGAGGCTCAGGGAAGACCCTATCTTTTGTGGGGATCATCCTCTTCTCCCTAATTACTAGTGATAGAACAAGAGGTATTGGCCTTAAGTTGCACTAAGAGAGGTTTAGATCGAAGATTAGAAAAAAAATCTTAGAAAGCGTGGTAAGGCATTGGAACAGTCTACCTTGTTGCAAAGAGGGAATCAGACTAGATGGCTACCAAGGTCTCTTCTATCCTGAAGTGATTAAATACTATGATTTTATGAGTTTACCACTTCAAGGGAAACAATTTTGCATTACTGTGCAGGTTTCATTCCATAATATTGATCTGTAAGTTTTAGAAAGCTATTTTTTTCTATAAGACACAAACAAAACAATGACATTTTGACTATGTGAACAATCTCACAGACTATCTGCTAGTGAGCCAGATGCATGTTTTTTGCATAATTTGAAATCCATTGTAACTTTCTAAACTGTGTTAACTTAGTCAGTCGTATTAACTAAAATATATATCAAGCAAAAGAAAAGTAAGACAGACAGATTGCTTATTTTTAAGTAGATATACTGGATCAACTGTCTCCTAATTCCAAAGTCAAAAAAGATGAGAGATGTGAAATAACTGATCTTAACTAGATTGATTGTTTTGGGGATCCTAGAATAAACAAGTTCAAATTGAATTATGAAATTACAAATAAATATCAGCACTATCAAAATTTCTGAACTCTCTTCAAAAATTATAATACTACTCAACAATTATGGCCACAATGAAGTCAAGATGTGTTGTTTATCTTGTACATTATCTCTGTGATTTGTCATAAAACACATTAAGCCCTCAGGGCTTACCCTCAATTGGTTCAGATATGCAATCGTAACTTCATATCCACTGGTATCAGGAATAAATGCACTCTGGAGCTTGATATGTGCCCTGGCATTGTGATGCCTGCAAAAAAAAACAAACCAAACCAGAACAAAAAACATATTCTTATTATGTTTGTTGTTGTATATATGAATATAAATAAAAAGAAAACAAGAATATTTGATTTATAAAATTTCCATTCATATTTAGAATTTTTGGTGACAATGATTTTTACAAAGTCAGCCATATTTTTCATAATATGGTGTACGTACTATTTTCTTTTGAAGCAAAAAAACCATGCTTGTGCTATTTGATCATGAACAGATTTGCACAAAATATTTTACACCATACAGAATACTGAAAGTACTGAAGATTTTTGTTTAAAAAAAAATGCTTTCAGTTATGTGTATCTAATGGTTATAATTTAAATATCCAATTACTAAGAAATTAATTAGTACAACAGTTTTTCATGTTTTTTTTTTTTTTTAACTCACTGAGAACATTGATTTTTGCAAGACTATTATATGTTATCCTCAATATAAATCATTTCAAAAACAAATAAAGAATTTTACAAGTATCGTGAAATGAAATATAAAGTTATATTTAATAATTTTAATTCTGGCTAAGTACCAAAATATTGTTTCATATATTAATCATTAATTAATTTATTTTGAAAATTGTAATAATGAACACTAAATTTAGTAATAATGAACAACTAAGTTCCATTTATTAGCTCATCACAACTATGGAAATTAGAGCAAATGCAGTCAGTTGTTTTCGAATTATGAAGAAGTGAGGCTTAGCTGGAACTGTTTTCATGAAATTAGAAATAAAGATATATATATTTTTTATGCTTTGGAAAAAAAAACGGGGTTTTAAAAATGTAGAGTTGGTTTAGATTTTGTTTTCTTGTTCGTTGTTTAAAACAAAATTAATAAACAAAAATAATTAAAGGTTGGCTCTTTAATTTAAAGAATTGCTTATCTTAATAGGACTGTTTTTTCCCTACATACATGAAGTTCTTAAAGAGCTGATGATTCCTTATCCACCACATAGTCCTTAACATGCATATCTCTGAGAAGTGGCCATACCAAAGGTTCTGCAGGAGTCCAGTTAGATGGCATCAATTCTCTTTATTTGTCCGTTGATGCTGTAACTGCAACATGAAGGTGTGATTTGCCCTTCACAAAGCCATGTTGGCTGTCTTGCATAAATTCTCTGTCTTGCATGTACCTTAACATAGCTTCCAGGAGGATCTTTTCCATCATCTTCCCAAGCTCATACCTGAAGCTCATTGGTCTGTAGTTTACTGGATCTTCCTTTTGATCACTGTCAAAAATGGCAGTGTCCTCTCCCTTTACCCAGGCACCAGGGACTTCACCTGATAGTTGCACATTTTCTCAGTGTTAATGCAACCATACATTAGTATATTTACAAACTGTTATGCAACATGAAAATATTACATGTTCTGTGGAATTTTTAATTTAGTAAAGTCAGGGGATTTTTTCAATAATTGGAATGTTCAGTGTCTCTGGCTTTCTTTTGCTTATTTTTTCATATTTTCCAAAGGATTTCATATATATCCTTAAAATGCTAATGTATTCATTTTCTGTCTGCTAATAGTTCTGTAATAGTGCTAATAGTGAAATGGTTCTCTTTCTGCATTCCCATTTGACTGATAATCTTGTTCTAGAAAAGAATGAAATCTGGTCAATATTAGTTCTGAGAAAACAAATCCAAAACCAAACCAAACCAAACCAAACCAAAACAAACCAAAACTACAACAACAAAAAAAAAACACCCAAAAAACTTTTGCAGTTCATAACAGTAAGTAGAAGTTCTGTTTCTCTACCAGAATCAAAACAAAACAAGCTTCAAGTAAATTCATTTACTCAGCATAGGCAGAGTAGGTAGAGAATAGTCTCATTACAATTATATAAAAAAACTATGAATTTCCCAATCTCTTACTTTTTTCTTTGGTTTTGAAACACTTGTTAGCGCCTTCATTAGTTAACGCATATGGTGTTGTAAGATGTGGATGCCCCATCCCTGAAGACACTCAAGGTCAGCCTGGATGGAGTACTGAGAAGCCTGATCTAGAGAATGGTAACTGTGATCATAACAAGGAGTTGGAATTAAATGATAATTAAGGTCTCGACCAACCCAAGCCATTCTAAGCTTCTGTGGTTCTACAATTTCATCACACAACCTCAGCGACTTCATTAACAGGGAATCCTGGAAATCATTACCTCTTTACTTAGAGCACTTCCACAATAAAAAACTGATGGATTAGACACAAAGATTGATTACTGAGAGATAAAGTGCCAAGTTTTAATGGTAACCAGATTTTTAAATGCTTAAGAAGTGTTCTTTTACCCCTGAATCTTAGAAACGTGAATGTTTTTCTAGGTTCTCAAAGAGATTTAGTTATATTAGGAATCCTTTGTTGTTACAGAAAATTGCCTGAATGTGTTAAAATGGTGAAATTAGCATACACGTAGGTGAGTTGGAGAGGACTCAGATACTCTTAAACAGCAAATTTTATCAGTAATGTATTGTCTCAGCCTTCTCTTCTACCTACTTTGAAATAATTCTTTCTTGAAACAAAACCATCCTAGTTCAGTGATACTGATCTGTTTTTTTATTATTGTAAATAATAAAATAACAGTGTAGATTATCTAGGACTTTTCATACCACTTCTGAACTCTGTGAAAATTTTGGTATTCTATATTCATATGGTAGAACTGTCTACCTTCTCTGTAAAGAAATTATCTTTTAACAGAAGATATGCAAGAATGTGACCTACAATATTTTGTATTTTTTAAATGTTTGACTTACATCTGCAGTCAAAGGTGCCCAGAAATTCTTAAACAAAGAAAAAAAAAAGTCTTTTCCAATGAAAATAAAAATGAAAATAAAAATAAAAATCAAGAGGGATGTTACGTCAAGGTGCGTTGTGAGCAGAATTGTTGCATATTAGATGAAAAGCCTTCAAGTGCTCTTTTTAACAATTATGCCACCAAAAGATAATATTTTCAACTATTCTTTTCCATAATGCCTCCAAAACTTATATTTTATGAGACTATATATTTGTTATCTGGGTTACTGTTAAGAGTATGACATTGAATTTTCATGACTTTTCATAGTCATAACAAGAATAGTTTATACAAAAATATTCTGTTGTATTCACACTTCGGACTGACACTATTGAAGAAAATAAGGACAAAGAATGAAGAACAGTGCATGACTTCTCTCTTACTGTTTAGGACAAGATATATCACACCACCTTAGGGTTGGACGCTAATAGGAAGTCATTAGAGTTATTAGATTTATAAAAATATTGATGGAAAAAGCAAGAGCAAGGAAAACATTCTTGGTTATTTTTATGATAGCCCATATCATCAGTGAACATGAACTCTGCACTTCTTCCAGGTGCAAATTCATAACAAATTCCTACGTGCAGTTTTGTTGAAATTATGTGTAAGATTCTTATTAGTCTATAAATAAGAAGTGACATTAGGCTCTCCATTACGATTATTCAAATTATTTTTTTCTGATATTTCATAAACAATAATGTCTAATTTCAAATTTGATTTCAAAATACACTATGTATTTTTTCTCAGCAATGTTATGTAAAATGGTCTAAATGGAGACCAGCTCTTCAAAACTACTAGAAATTGTACAAATCTGTTAATCTGCTACTACATTAAAATCATTTATCTGACAAGTTTTTGAATTATGTTTATAGAAAACTTCAATGCAGTTGTTATCCACCTTTTCAGCACAAAGCACATTTGCATAAAACTTAGTAAGATTATAATCAAAATAGGAAAAAAAAAAAAAGAAAAGAAAGAAAAAAAAAAAGAAATGTATATTAGTTCAGTCAAAATCAGTTCCCTGACAAATTCCTTTAGAACTAATGCATACAGTTTTCTAATTTGGAGTTTATGAGCATAGACTGTCATTTGAAATTTGCTAATATTTGAGCAGAGCATAAATTCCTTGGACAGAATAGTTGTAACTGCCAGCTTTAGGCACTCAGGAGATAGGTATTTTGACCCAAATCTACTTTATTTGATGGAATGAAATACTCTGGTATATAATATTGTCAATTTACTTCAACTTTCAAGACAGATACTATACAGAAGGTACTGTGTGTTATCTGCCCTGAAGGACAAAAATAATTTCTTAAACACTCTTTTCCTTAGTGACTTTGCAGTTCAATCTCTGTTGTTGTGTGGTTTTTAGAAAATGTAAGATAGGTAGTAACAGAAATTCTGTTAGATTTTCTCAAAGGAGTCATAGAATCCCTCAGATGATATGTAAATGTCTCTTTGAAGATCAGTTAGTGATGAAAATCCTAACACAGTAGCTGAATAAATTTAAATGATCAATAGTTGCCTCTAAATATGGAAGGGCATATCTGACCCACTGGAAGAAGAAATAAGAAAGTGGTAAATTACTGTGCCTTTCTATTTTCTTAATTTTTTTTTTTTTTTTTAATTTTGTGTGTGTGTGTGAAAAATGGTTATAGTTATAATTCTTCCATATACTTCAGTAAAACAAAATTTTCAGTTGTGTGAAGAAGGCCTATATAAATATTTTCATTTCAGGAAAAAAGCCATGGCAGAGTAAGGAAAACAATGTTTGTGTCTCTTTTAAACTTCAGATTTTTAAAGAAAAGGGAAAGATAGGAATGCATCAAAACAGAAACTACTGAAGTTATTTGTATCAGCCACTTTAATTTATCAGACTAATCTATTCTTAAAGTGGCTTTTCACTTGTAGGAGCTCAGCTTTATCGGACAGTTCAGTTTTGACAAACCATGTATGCTTCCCTTGCTACTGAAACCACAAATTCTATGTTCTATGGATCTCTGATAAATCTCCCTGAAATACAATTTTATGTTAGACTCAGAGCTCTTATATCATAAATCTAAAACTTTTTTTCTTTGTTTTATTCTTTGTAATTTCTTGAAATTACAACTAAAATATCTATCTTTTCTTTCTAACTGTGATACCCTCTATGAAATATCCATATGTTCTAAAAATGAATTGTCTAGTTTATCATGTGTTTAAGAGCAAAAGTAAGTATTTAAAAATATATTGCAAACATGCACTTCATGCACACTATTTTTTGAATAAATGTTTTTAAAATAGTCCAAAACTTATAAAGAGAATGAGGATCAAAGATAAGTACTCTATGCTTCAAGACAAAAAATAAGCCCAGACAGTGTTTCCCATTGACTCTGAATTTATATTAAAGGGAAAAAAAAAAAAAAAAAAGGTTTTTTGTTTTTTTGTTTATTTCATTTTTTTCTAGTTGCTAATGGAACAGTCATTTGCCAGGCCATAAAGAAAAAATCAGATTGTTATTCCAAAACTTGATTTGAATGGTCATACGTTGTAATTTCTTTTTGTTCTTTGCATAGTTCAATATCATCTCCAAGGCTCTGTAAGATACAGAGACAGAGTGAATGGTGCTACAGCTATTAATTTCAATGCATATCCTGTTTGGAGTCAGAGACTAGAATGTTGTGAGAACTCCTCTGTGGTAGATTAAAAGAGTCAGATCAAGGTCTTTCTTCTGAAGAAAGTTTCCATATTGTTTCCTTTTATCATAAATGGAATTATGATCTGTTTATAAATAATAAGAACTATAGTATCTGTTTACTGATGATAAATTATTAGTTCTTTTGATGAGACCCATAAATTATTCCTTATTTTCTGGGTTGTTTTTTTGTTGTTGTTGTTTGTTTGTTTGTTTTGTTTTTGTTTTTGTTTTGTTTTGTTTTGTTTTCCCTGAAGATACCTTTTTGCTTTTATTTTCAGTGTGCATTGATCAGAAAGATCCAAAGGAACAGGCTTGAGAGGTGGAACCATGCAAACACCATGAAGTTCAACAAGGCCAAGTGCAAGGCTGGGCACCTGGATCAAAGCAGTCCAAACATGAATACTGAATGGGGCAACAAGTGGATAGCGAGCAGCCTTGTGAATAAGGACTTGTGGGGCTGGTGGATGAAACATGAGATGGCACTGTGCACTTAGTTCAGAAAGCCAACCTTATCCTGGGCTCCCTAAAATGGAGTGTATCTAGCAGGTCAAAGGAGGTAGTTCTCCCTCTCTGCTTCAGTCTCATTAGATCCAGTCTGCTGTCCTGGGTTCACCTCTGGAGCCCGCAGTGTAAAAAGACGCTGATGAGCTAGAGCAGGCCCATAGAAGGGCCGTGAAGGTGATCAGAAGGCTGATGCTCCTCTCTTACAAAGACAGGCTGAGGCAGCCTATGGGATTGTACAACTTAAATAAGAGGGGGCTGCAGGGGCTTCATTGCAGTTTTCCAGTACTTAGAGGAGGCTTACAGGAAAGAGGGAGAAATGGTTTGTTAGCGATAGTAATGATGGGACAAGGGGTTTTGAACTAAAAGAGAGTATATTTAGATTAGATACTAGGAAGAAGTGAGACACTGGAACAGATTGACCAGGGAAGCTGTAGACACTCCACATGTGAAAGTATTCAAAGTGTCCAAGGCCAGGCTGGATGGGACTTTCAGCACTAGTAGAAGGTATCTCTGCAGGGGACATTATAACTAGGTGATCGAAGGTGCCTTTCAACTGAAACCATTCTATAATTCTATGAAGCATTTAGGGTAGTACAATAAGAAAATGAGCTAAATGTTTGGGACACCTGAGGACAATGAATTACAGTCAAGAATATAACACATATTGTATCTGTTCTGAAGTAAACATCAGCAAATATTTCTGAAGTTTGTTAAGTTCTCATACTGTACGAAAGGAAGACATATGGCAGGAATTAACGCTATTTTTTTATTATCAAAATAAGTCAAACATTCTTCCCATTTTTATTACAGATCTCAGATGGGTTCCTACTTAATCACTTCTACTAAAATTTAATGGGAAATCTATTAAAAAGGAAAATTAGCTGACAGGCTTAAATTCTGCAGGAAATTACTTTGAATTAATTAGGGTTTTAAATACATAAATGAAATCAACAGCTCTTTTCTGTTTCAATGTCCTTTCCCTCTTGCTTCGTGAATAAATGGCTGCAAAGAATAACCAAATGAAAATTGACAGGGATCTCAGGAGGTCTTCTGGTCTTTTGGTCCAAAACCATTCTCAGGCAGAGCGACAGGTTGACCAGGATCAATTCCAGGCAGCTTTCGACTATCTCAAACATCTGAGATTCCACATTTCTGTGCAGCCTGCTATTTGTCTGCAACCTACACATTAAAGAAGTGCTTCCTGATTTTCATATGGAACCTCTTGTGTTTCAATTTCTGTCTTGTACTAGCACTGAGTACCACTGAAAAGACCCTGTCTCTGACTTTTTTGCAGTCTCCTTTCAGGTATTTGTAAAAATTGCTGAACTGTGTCTAGTCTCTTTATGTCTCTCTTGAACTGGGAAGGCTAGCACAGGATCCAGTGCTTCAGGCATGGCTTCTCCAGTGCTCAGTAGAGAAGAAGGGTCACTTTCCTCAATTTGCTGACAGCTCTATGCCAAATGCAACACGGGATAGCATTAACCTTGTTTGCATCAAGGGCACTTTGTAGTCTCATGTTCAACTTGGGGTCCACTAGTACCCCCAGGGTCTACTACCTCAGAGCTACTTTCAAATTTGGTGGAAATACTGATTCTAGTTCCTCTCTAGGAGCAAGATTTTTCAATTCTCCTTGAACCTCACGAGATTCCTGTCAGTCTATTTCTCCTACCAGTTCAGATCTTCCTGGATGACAGCACAGCCCTCTAGTGCATCAGCCAGTCATCCCAGTTTTGTGCCATTTGCAAACTTGCTGAGGATACATTCTGTCCCATTATTCATATTGTTAATAAAAATATTGAACAGAACTATGCCCAGTATTGACTCATGGAGTATTCTGCTAGTTACTTACTTCCAATTAGACTTTGAGTCACTGGTCACTACTCTGAGCTGGTTTTCAATTCACCTCCCGTCTTGTCACCCAGCCCACAAATTAAAGGGGAATGGAATGGAATGGAATGGAATGGAATGGAATGGAATGGAATGGAATGGAATGGAATGGAATGGAATGGAATGGAATAATTCAGCTGGAATGGACCTTCAAAAACCACTCAGTCCAACTGCCTCATCACTTTAAGGTTAAGCAAAAGTTAAAGTATGTTATTAAGAAAATTACCCAAATGCCTCTTGAATACTGAGAGGCATGGGGCAGAAGACACCAGCAACTCATTCTCCAGTTCCCTTTAGGAAACTGTAGAAAGCAATGAGGTTGTCTTTTAGCTTTCTTTTCTCTAGAGTAAATAACCTTAGTATCTTCAGCCTCTCCTAAAAGCCAGTAGTTAACTTTGAAGAATGGACTTTTAGAAATGAAGTATTTGACTAAATGCAGAGAAAAAGACTGATATTCCTTATATTCCACTTCTTGTGTTATTATAACACGTAAAAGTAACTCATTATTCCAATACAATCTCCTTTTCAGTTACAGGAGGAACACACTCAGTCATTACCCATAGACTGAATATTTTCCTAAAATGTCTTTTAATACATTAAGAATTGAGACTAAATTGCACTGATTATGTATAGCTACACAGTGCTATTTAGTTTTCATATTACAAATGGAATTGCTCAAGAATGGTTAACTATAAATAAGTGCAAATTTGTCCCAATCTGATGTAACTTTTAAATCCTCATGTCGACAACAAGTTCTTCATTTGACCTTTTGAAATGTCAGAGTTTCATTTTTGTAGTATATTACTATAATCTTTTACTTAGCAGATGTCCAAAAGTATTACAGAGAATGTAATCTCTGAAAAAAAGCATGACTGAATTTCTGTAAATGCTTTTCCTTGTCTGTTCTTTGTTTGTTTTTTATTTTTTTTATTTTTTAAAAAATTACTGATGATGTATATAGAAAAAAGTAAATGTACAGAAAGATATTCCATTTTAAATCATTGTAAAATCATAATTTCAACATGTATATCTTCTCAGGATAAATGTTTGAAATATATCTGTGCTTTGCATTAGCAAAGCAGAACTTTAGTTGAGAAAGAAATAAACTGAAAACTTTATTATGGAAAATATACCTATACATCATCTGCTGCTGATGTTTTCTAAGTTTACAAGAAATGGCACATAGGATAGTTTTGGGTTTTCCTATGTCAAGATGAATAAAATCAGTATTAATGCTCCATAGACTGGACTACTGGTATGAACATCATGAAATTTTAGCATTTGCTCCTTGACATTGAGTTGCAAAGAAGAAAAAAATGAGTATTAAGTGTAGTACAGTTTCTTTATTATGTTATCATACTGGAATACTGAGTTGAGGGAATACTGATAACCTAAATGTGTGTAGTAGAAAGAGAACATGGTGCAACTGTAATAATTCTAAAGTAAATAAGCTATCAGGGAACCTGATAAATTTTCTTGCTTTAGTCAAGTGATTATAGAAAATTTACAGAAATGGCTTTTATTTTCCTTGTCAACTGGAGAGTAGGCAGCAAGCGGGCAATAATGTTATTGTTCACTTATTTCCATGCGTATCATATATCATTTTGTATAAGAAAATCATTAAATACTTTTCATAGATACAATGGTATACTCTTAATTTGAACTAAATTTTCAGCTTAAATTCTGTAAACCTAAATTTAATGCTGAATTGAGTTTGTTTGATTTTATTTTTCAAAATAGAAAGAGAAACTAAGCATGACATCAGGGATTAGTGATTAAAAAAAATCTGTTATATATTGTATTCTGAGATAATTAATAAAGAACAGTGAGCCTTGTAGATTTAATTTACTGTCTGA
>JAOWBP010001518.1:77046-97225 GCA_028571105.1 Tragopan temminckii | reverse complement strand
CGACCGCACCACACGGCTGGGTGTCATCCGCAAACTGCTGAGGGAGCACTCCATCCCACTGTCCGTGTCACTGATGATGACATTAAAGAGCGTCAGTCCCAGAACTGAACCCTGAGGGACAGCACTTGTCACTGATCTCTAACTGCACATGAATCCATTGACAACCACTCTTTGGGTACAACCTTATGGGAAAGTATCTTCTGCCTTCTGCGTTCTTGGAGACCCAGGACTTTTGTGGTGGATTTTTCCTATACATAAGACATCAAAAACTTCCCAGTGATCAAAGGCTTCACAGCAGACACAACCATGATGTCCAGCTCCCCTGGCTTGCTTTGATAATCACAGAATCATAGAATGCCTTGGGTTGCAAAAGGACCTCAAATAATCTAGTTCCACCCCAAAGCATTTATCCAACCTCAATCACAGCAATGAAAGCCCACCTCCGAAGTGGCTGTAGATGGAGGGATGGATCATGTTTAGCACCAGGCAACAGACCAAGGGATGCAGCAGGGGCACTGCCACAAAGCTTTGCCTGGTCACATGCAAGAGACTTCCCTGAAACTTATCACTCACTCTAATTAATGTTACCATGCAAAATGAAGAGGAAAATGCAACGCACTCAACAAACTGAGGATGGAGCCATGAACAAGGCTGTTCCAGGGGATGCAGGTCAGCAAGGACCAATCAGACATTGAAATGTTGTGACTGGTAGCCAGCAATTATGTAATTGCTGGCTATGTAATGGTCTTCTCTCCATGGGAACTGTCCTTCACTGCGTGGGAGAGACCACAGCTTGAAAGTTACTTGCTTCCTTCTAGGGAAACTTAGGAAAAGCCATGGAAATATTATGGAAGAGGCTAAGCTGTGCTGTCAGCCAGCCAATGCACTGTGGAAGAATGGGCTCTGATGCTACAGAGCTATTTTGTATGCGAATTCTTCCCTACATGTATAAGTAATAAGGTGAAAGTGGTGTCTGAGTTTTGTCAAAGGGTGTGGGCTTTTAAAATGCATTGGAGCAGAATGATGAAGTTCTCCACGTGAGGGATAACAAAGATCTGCTTTCTGGAGACCCAAGTGGCTGGTTTGCTTCAGCACTTCTAGGCTGACAATTTTCCTGCATGTTAAATGCCATGGTGCTCTGGGCTAGGCTCTCCTCCACCCAGCGCTGGTGGGACAGGCTGAATATCCTGTACGTCACTATTGCCAAATAAAAGGGGATTTGCCTCTGGTTGTAGTGTTAATTTGCTTCTGTGGGTGGAGCAAATATCCACCACATGCCCTGAAGGACGATGGGGGCAGCAAGGGGAAGCTCCCACATACATCAGTGTCTCCTGATGACAGCCAGAGTTGATGGCATCAGACCTATGGGAAGGTGAGCTGAGCTACAAGAAAAGTCACAAAGGAAGTGAGCAAAGGAAGTGAGCATGGCTTACCAGCAGGTGGGAGAGGTCATTAGAAGCAAGATAACTTTCACAAAGCTGAAATCCCACCCTGATGAAAAAAGATAGAGCGACTCACCCATGCCATCAAGAAAATGTAAATGCAAAAAAATGAAGTGAACTAAAGGTGATGTAAAGGTGCTGATGGAGGTGGGTATGGGCAACACTTCCCTCAAACCACCAGTGTGGATGCAGCAAAAGCACAACAACGTTTTGGTCAGACATTAGAGCAGTGGTGAGGTCCCCATCTCTGGAGGTGTTCAAGAGATGTGTGGACATGACACTAAAGGACATGATTAGTGATGGAACTCGGTTGGTCATGCAGATGGTTGGACCTGATGACCTTGGTCTTCTCCAAGACCCAGATAACTCTGTAATTCTATGGTCTGTGAAGTTTGCAGGGGTGATCTGAGGCACCACAGAGCTGAACACACCAGCACTGGACTAAAATTTGAGATGAAAAATGGCAGGAAAATTTTAAACCTCATTATTGTTATTTCTCAGTTTACCCTCAACATGAGTCCTCACCAGATTCAGGCCAGGGGACTGACCCAGCACGGTCATAATATGTTGAAGTGCCACGTCAGGGCAAGAGAAGGACACCTTCCTGGCATAGCTCAGAAAAAGCTTTCTGGGTGTTGAAAAGCAACAGTGATTCAGTGGGCTAGCTGAACAGAAAGAGTGGTAATGCACTGGAACAGGCTGCCCAGAGAGGTGGTAGAGTCACTGTCCCTGGAGGTGTTCAAGAAACATGGAGATGTCACACTGAGGGATGTGGTTAGTGAGCATGCTGGGGATGGGCCGACAGATGGACTAGATGTTCTTAGAGGTCTTTTCCAACCTTAATGATTCTATGATTCTACGAACTGTGAGATTAGGTAGATAAGAGACAGTCTTTCTGATGCTGGGCACAGCACAGCCTCTCCATGTCCCCATTTCCTTCGTGTAAAATGGACCAAAGACCCAGGAGGAAAAAAGCAGATGAAGTACCAGTTCCATGGGAAGGAATAATAGCATGATTAGCTGTAGAAGAGCACAGCAACCTCTGCACCATGATATTCATGGTAACATTCTCCACCTGCCTGCAGTGCACCTCCATTCTGGAGAAGGGAAACAAGGTCCTCTCTCTGCTCCTCCTGCAGAAGGGACTCTCTCAGTGAATGCAACAGAGCATTCACATTTTAAACCTGAGAGCAAAGCAGAAATGTGGGAAAAAAAATTAACATACATGCTTTTAAAAATTAAAAACACCGGTTTTCAATGCAACTTGGTGCATTGCCCAGGGAAGTCCTGCAACCACAGTTCTGCAGCATTTTCCGTGAGTGCAGCACGATGGTCAGGCAGGAGCAGCTCCACAGGGGACTCCTGGTCTCATGGGCAGAGCGGGGAGATTCGATGCTGATGCCATCCAGCACGGGAACCAAAAGGAGAAATGGAATGTCTTTGTAAAAAAGGGACTTCTGCGGTTAATGATGGATGCAGAGGGGAACTGCTCCAGCGAGCAGGTGGGACAGGGAAGCGCAGTGAGGAGGGGGCTGGTAGACAGCATCTCTCTGACAAAGTCAGGCCTCCCCGGCTGCTGCTTCACCCAGCTGCTGCTGCTCGGAGAGCAACGTGGGGCTTTCTCGCAGCGCTGAGCTCAAACTGACGCACCCAAAAAACCATCTCTGAAGAGCCGACGACCCCGTGACAGCGCCCGCCCCAGCCGAGCGCACGGTTTGGGCATCCCACGCCCCTGCATATTTTGCCTTCTCTTCCCGGGCGAGCCCTGCATCCTGCTCGGGCCCAGCCCCGCGCGGCAGCCCGCCAGGCTCCTTAGCATGCGGCTCCTGTTGCCGAGGAGCAGCGAGAAGCCGTGGTCGGCGGCTGCTCCGCGTCGGTGCGGCGTGCCCTCCAGCCCGGCTCGCCATAGGATTTCTCCTACGGGATAACGCCCAGCGGGACCGCGTCGCAACGCCGACGCTTCGCTGATAAGCCTGCTGCCAAGGCTCCAGCGCTAGGACAAAAAAGAGGAGATTTCTCCTCCTGGCAGGCTTTTTCTGCCTTGAATGACAGAGAGGGCTCCCGAGGCTCCTTCCCCGCCCGAGTTGGGACACAATGGAGCTTTTCAGGCTGAGTCTGAGTTGCATTTGCCTCCTGCCTTGGCTTGAGGGTAAGTTTCTCTTCCTTCGGGGTAGCCAGAAAAGGGAGAAGTGAAGCACCTCCCGGAGCTTAACCCAGTTTCCTGCTGTAATGCTTCGCCTGCAAAGCTCTGAGCCCACCGGCTGTAAAAGAGGTGCCCGCAGGTGCACTTCAAATTTAAAATAGGGTTAAACGCAAGTGTTTAAGGGGACTGCTCGTGCAGGGCACTGCAGCATCATATCGGCCACTTTCAACAGCGAGTTGGGCAAACTGCAGGTGAATTAATCCCTGGGTGCTGGTTTTCTTGTCCTGTCCCGGTGTCAGGCAGTGGAAAAGGGGACAGGACCCTGCGGTGCTGGTCCTGCTGCATGGTGGTCAGTGGGCAGCAGAATGTGCTGGGGACCCCGTGCCACTCAGCATGGCACAGATCATGCTGTGCTCCAGTAGGTGACCGCCTAGTGCCAAGGTCGCTGAAATACAGCATCCTGCAGGCATGGGAGGATTTGTGAGCCAAGCAGCCTGGGGTCTGGGGAGAGGAGGGAAGAGGGAGCCTTGGCAAACAGCATCCTGCAGTGTCAGAGAGATGTTTCTCAGGAACAAGCCCTCCAGCTGGCCCACCTTTCATGAGCAGGGGGCAGCAAGGTCCCAGAAACAATAAATAATTCTGTTTTTATTTTGTCATTCTGCCTGAGGATGCAGGCTATTGAAAGTTCTTCACCGAAATGAATCCCTGAAGTGTTTCAGGGCTCATTCAGCCCCTGAATGCAAGGACAAGAGACCTGTGGTTTTACAAGCTGCATGCTCAGAGATTTTCAGGCTCCCTAGACAACAATTTTGTCTCTGCAGCTGGGATTTTTATTCCCCAAAGACAAACCTCAGACTCACAAGTGATTTTTTGCACCCTAAACCCTCAGTTAAAGTAAATCCAGCAAATTTAATCTCTCCTTTCTAAGCCTCAGACTGAATGCATGCATTTTGTTGTGCCAGTTAGCAGTGAGGTGTGCCTCAGTGGGTCAGGACAGGAGCAGGAGATGCTGGGATGTCAAGACTGCAGGAAAGCTGTAGGGATCTTGTCTTTCTTTTTTGCCCCAGCAGAGATCTTGACCGGTGCTGGGAGACAGTGGTGCTTTGCTGCTGTCACGCAACAGCAGCTCCACAGCTGTTTTATTGGTAAATTGAGGAGGATCACAGGATGTTTCCCTCCAAATTTTGTTCTTTTCCAGTGAAATGCATTTGATATAATCGTGTGATCATTTGCTGCATTTCAGCTAAACCACTAATAAAACCACAGGGGTTTTGTAAGAATTGAATGCATCTCTCCAGTGTCTGGGAATGCCCCAAACAAGCTCAGAGGGCAGAGAACAAATGTTCTCTGTTTGGTGTGATCTGCAGTCCCACCTGCAGCTGCCGTCCTAAGGCACTGAGCAGGACAGAGGTTCTTGCTCTTGGCAGAATTCAGAGGGTTCATTTTCCTGTTGGAAAACGGGAATCCTGGAATTGCCTAAGCTGCTGGTAGCTTTGGAAACTCCCTGCCATCCGTGGGGAAGCTGAAGTGTCTTCCTGCAAAGTGAAGTCTCACAGCTCCCCAGCAGAGCACTATCCTGTGCTTGTGAGATCAGACAGAAAGCTGCAAACAGAAAACTGTTGAAATAATGCCACATTTCACACTGATGCATTCAAGGGAGCTGAGAGCAATGGCCGCACAGATGTTTCTCCCACAACAACCCCTGGGAACCCTTTTTCCCAAATTTGCACTGCTGGCTGCTCCAATTCCACTGGTTCCTTTAAGCATCATTTGTGGAAGGGGCATAAAGACCAATGGTATCCAGTACTTCTCCCTTCCCAAACTTTTTTCCAGCCTCCAACTTCTTTCTGCTCAGGTGATTTCCTCCCCCCAGTGTTTTAACTATTCATTGGCTACCAGATTCCTCTCCTCCACCTGCATGGAATCTCTCCTATGGCAAGGGTGCTGTGTGCATGGAGCCATCTCCTCCTCAACGCTGTTAGCCTTCCTCTTCTGCCTCCAGTTCCATTTGGAGCTGGTTCCTGGCCAGTCAGCCCCCACCCATTCTCTCTGACCTTCCTGGATTACAAAGACCTCCTCCACATCTCCCTCCATGGACTGGTTTTCCCCACATACATCAGCTTTTTGGCCTCAGTGACCTCTGCTTCCCATCAATTACCCATGCGTGTTTCCACACTAAATCTTTCCCTTTATTTCTATGACTGCTCTGGTGTCTTAGATACTCAGCCAAAAGTAGACCTTATACCAGAAGGAAGAGCTATGAAGACCTGTTGGTCAAACAAAAATAAGGTTTTTCCTAAGAAAACTGCAACAATAAGGAAAAAACACAGGGCAGTGTTGTTGCTAGAAGCAACAGCTGGAAACAAGTCTTGGAGTACCGTGTTGCTGGAAAGTAATCTGAGTGCAGAACATGAAGTATTTGCAATCAGGTGCTTGCCTTGACAAGCAATTTGCCAGCTAATTACTGGCAATATCAGTAGGCTTTGTTGACTTTTCTATAAAAATGACATGACTTATAAGAGCTAATCTGTTGTCTGAAGTGATGGAAAGAGTGCACCATAAACCCAGAGTTGCCAGGTAGCTGCTCACTCAGCTCCAGGTCTGCCATTGCCCTATTTTACAAAAAAAAAGTGAATGTAAGTCTACAGAATAGTGATTTCAGATTTAAATAATGACAGAGATTTCCAAAAGTGCCCCATGCCCAAGGAAAGTCCAACAAATCAGAGGACAGAAGTTCTCAAAACTTTGGAGCTGTCACTGTAGGACTAACAGGAGAGAATGTGTGGGAAAAACAATACCAAAAATGAAATCAGTGCAGGTGATGATCTAATAAGAACTGTACAGTTCAGCTACCTGGCTTGGCAATTGGGCAACATGAACAACATCTGAATCCTGCGTGGAAGCTGCAGTCCCCTATTCCTCAAACAGGCAGTGATTTGTGTCAGCCTGCATTCTGCAGGAGAAATATGTGTCCTGAACCACCCCGCAGGTCCTCTACTGGTTTCTAAGAGACCACTCAGGAGCAGCACTCTTGTGAGGAGTGACTTTTTATAAGGGCACGTCATGACATGATGAGGGGAAATGGCTTTAAACTGGAACAGACTCATTTTAGACTAGATGGTAGGAAGAAATTCTTTACTGTGAGGGTAGTGAGACACTGGAACAGATTGCCCAGTGAGGTCCTGGATGCCCCTTCCCTAGAGGCATTCAAGGCCAGGCTGGATGGGGCTGTGAGCGACCTGGTCTAGCGAGAGGTATTCCTGCCTATAGACGGGGGTTGGAGCTAGGTGATCTCAAATGTCCCTTTCAACCCAAACCATTCTATCATTCTATGATTCTATGATTTGCCTCTTGTTAGTAGAGGCCCCAGAGTGGAGGATAGGTCTAGAAAGTAACTGAGAGTCAGGTTGGTGGATTTTCAAATTGCCATATGAAAGTTTGTTGAGGGCATAGATCACAGTTATAGTGGATGGGATGGTTTTTCTCAGCCGCAACACTTTAAAAGCAAAACAGGCCCTCTTTTGGGAGCACCTACCTCTGCCCTACTCACTTGGAAAACAGTCTTTTGACTGTTCAGTCCCCTTTTATACTCCAATTTTTGGAAGTTCCCAAAGAAAAAAGCCATGCTGTAAGTTCATCAGCCTACCGAGCTCTTGGACCAGTCCCTACCCCATGCCTTGCTGACTGCTGTGGGTCAGGCCTTCACATAAGTAAACACACAGGCTTTCAGTGGGGCTATAAGGATTTGATCAACCTCTAGATTTAAGCCAGTTATCCCAGTCTTTCCTACACAAAAACCCCACTGCCAAAAAGGACGGATTTCTAAAGATTGGACACCTTTGGATCAACGTGATGGCCAACACCATGGCTGCCACTGCATCTAAGTTTCCTGCTTTTGACCGAATGCATCTAGGTCATCTGCTTCATCACATCTCTCTTATGACAACAAGTTATTTTTAATTTCCTCATCCCACAACCCTGGGCAGGTCTCCTGCATTGGTGGGATTTTGTAAAAAGGAGCTATTTCTGGACAGCATCCAAGTCTGCTCCTGCTCACTAGTTTACGTTTGTCCGTAACTGACAGCACCTCAGGCTGCTTACTTCAGTTAAATTAAAAGCAAGGTTCCTATGAGTGATCTCACAGGGCTATATTTTGTGCCAGGCTACATCTGCAAGGGAACCTTCCAACCTTATCTGGAGCTTCCCTCTGTTTTGCCACAGTATCTTCTCATTTCTATCGAGTCCTGACCCTCAGTAGGAGATGGAAACAAATCACATAGGAACAGTTTCCTCCTGTTCAGAAAAGACATTAGGCTGTGTTTTCGCACATGGCAGGATATGATAGCTTCAGGCATCTCAACAAATTGCTGCTGATGCTATGATTAATTCCATGAAAGTCTCTTCAGTTCTCATCCACTAACTTTCTGGACTGCCTGATTTTGCAGATGTGCTACAATGAGTTAGAAGGAATGTCTGAACTTAAGATTAGTCCTGAAATTGAATCCCAGTCAAGGGTCTGGATATAAAAGGGTGGCAGCTGTGCATTACCAGTGTCAGACACTGGAACAGGTACTTGCAATGAGGTTAGATACTGTGCTTGCATGAAGGAAGAGGGTTAGATATCAGTATGGGATAGGGACTGGCATTGTCCCCATCATCACAATGATGTTTGAGAACCTAAAGTTGTCTTTCTTTGCATTCCTTGGTTATTTTTCCTTCTGAGCTGGGACTCTTTCTGTTAGGAGCTGGAAGCTCTCATGGAAGTGTTTGGAGTTAGGACAGAGATGGAAATTGCTGGTAGAGCAAATTTAGAGGATAGGATTCTTCTAAACCCTTATCCTCCCAATGCTCCAAGACCATGGAGGGGCCCTAATCCTGGGAGAGATGATATTCAGGATGAGTTAAGCAAGGAGGCAAACATAGGTAAGATATACAAGACCAGGCTGCAGTGCATGTATAAGTGCTGTGCTCAGTATGAGTAGAAGCAGCAGCCTGAAGACATTTCTCTGAGCTGTGCTTGCTCCTGCCTGAGTGATTTGGGACAACCCACAGCTGTGGTGGTACCCATGGAGACATGGGAGCTCTTCTGGGTGGAGGGGGATTCACACGAAGCAACCTTTACAGCGGATGCTGTGACTACACAGATGGCTGCCTGCCTTTCAGGACAGGTAGAGGCAGGAGAAGGTGGATTCCTCACTGTGACTCCACAGTCATTTCCTCCTCAGAAAAAAAAACAGCAACTTGGCAAGAGAAATCAAGCTAACTGAGGCATATTGTAAGAGTTAGGATCCTGACTGGGGAGGCCAAAAGAAGTTAATGTCAGTTCTGTATTTCCAGGTTCCTAGCTCACCTGCAGCGTTTTGGAAATCTGCACTCACTCTGTTCTGACTTATCCTCTGCCTCCACAGACCTGTTGAAGGGAGAGACCAATCCCAAACAATGTCCTAAATGGCTTTGATTGAGCACTGCTAAGAAAGAGTAGACACTTTCCCAGGAACACTGGGGCTTCAGGTAACTGAGGCTCTCCTGACAGCATTACCTTAATTAGGAAAGTTGCATGGATTTTGCTGCTGGTCCTGTAAAGAGCAGCGTGTCCCAAGAGTGGTTATGTCACAGAGAGGCAGGGGACTGCATTGGCTTGTTTTTCTTTCTTGTGACCAGACGGTCACAACTGTCATAGGATGAACAAGCTGGCATCGAGATCCTGTGCTAGAAATTGTTTGTTTTGTTCCTAAAAATATAAAGAGGCCAAAATGTTCAAGCATGAGCAGATCAAAGCAGGCATCTATTCTAGTTCCATGGGTAAGGCTGGCATTTTCCATAAAGGCTGAGCTCACATCCTCAGGGTGTAAGCTGGATACCATGGTCTGCATGCTCCGGGTTAACATTTAACATGTTAGGACAGACAGCCTCATTTGCAGGGCTTCAGGGACTCCACAGTGGTGGAAAAAAATCATTTTCTTCCTGACTTAGGAGTCTCAGTGCCTGATATGTATCCCAAGGTAAATGTGTTTCTGTTTTCTTGTGCATTGCTTATGACCTGTGGGGTCACAATGACTGTTGCCAGTTATCTTTAGCTCACCATCAGTGACTCCTTTAGATATAAAAGTGTCAACCTCAGGAAAGCAATAATGTACTGTTGGCAGATGGTGAACCCAAACAATGTACACAGGCTCTCATCTTGATAGGGATCACATGAATCAAAGAATCACCTTATTTGGAAAAAACTTTCAAGTTCATAAAGTCCAACAGGGTCACACGGAAAATTCTGCTTTTGTAAAGCCAGCTTTACAAGATCCATATAATAAGAAAACACCATCAGTAGGGAAGATGCTCAGACCACATACGTTACTGAGGAAATGTAAAAATCTCAAAGAAAACACATTGGTTGCAGTGCTGAGCTTCCCTAGCTTTCATGTATTTCCTTGGCAGACAGGCTGCCTTGGATATTTGGTGGAATGAGTCTTTGAAAACTGAAATCTGCATAAAACTGAGCTGGTAGAAAAAAGCAGCTTGAAAGGGCAAGAGCCTGGTAGGTAATATGGGGTAGTACGATGATGTCCTAGGGAGGAATGTACACTGCCAGAGACTGTACACAGGGAAAAAAGATAAATCTGAGAAAATGACAGGCTCTGGTGCACTAAACAAAACAGAATACAACATTTTCAAAACCTCAAAGGGCTATGTAAACTGTTCCTTAAAGCAGCTTCAGCACTGAAGGACTGGGTTATGGCAATGATGTCAGACGTGAGAAGAATCCTTGCACAGTTTGGACAACACAGGTCACTGGATTTGATTTTGGCATCAGCTAAATCAGGAGAAACAACAAACAGAATTTGTGGTCAAGCAGACAAGTATGAGAAAAGCCAATACAGATCTTGTAGTGGGATCACTAACATCAGTGATGGCATCAGTGGCTCAGAAATGGTGAGCTGATCTGGACCTTGCACTTGTATTTGCAAAAGGCTTTGAGAAAGATTCTTCTGCTAAGGACCTCAAAAACTCAGTTCTTACAGAGTAATGAAAGATTTCACCCACAGTCTGGTAAATGGTTAAAGGCAAGGAACAAAGAGGCAGAATAAGTTGACAACGATCACAGCAGAGTGAGGTATCTGCAGGCTCTGACGAAGATCAATGGCACAGTGATCTTGGGAAATGGGGTGAATAATGAAGTAATAAATTTTGCTGATGGCACAAAATTACTCAGAATAAGCCAAAGTGAGGCTGGCTGTGTGGAGCAGCAGAAGGAGCTCATGATACTGATTGAGCAATAAAATGGTTATTGAACATTAGAGTGGAAAAACACGGTGTAATGTACATGGAAAAAATAATTTTAATCATAGACACCCAGAAATGCTCTTTTAGCTAGCTCATACAGCTTGGGAAGGAAGCACTGGAGTGCTTCCAGATATCTCTCTTGCACGCTCTCTTTACTTGCCTGATTTTTACTCTTTCCTCCTACAAGCAAATGCTGATGCTCAGTGTTGGAGACAAGATGAGGTGTCCAGAAAATATTTTGTCTGACCCATTAGGTTCTCACATTCTCCTGTTACATTTTTATGTAGCTCTCAGTTCATCACTTCTGAAATTAATTTCTCTCAATTAAAATGAAGCAAAGTGTTTCTGAGAATCCTGCATTTCAGCTCCTAAAAATAAACAGATGGGTGGCAGGAGGAGTGGGGAGGTGATTGTATTCATCCCTCTGGATTTTCTAAAGATCAGGGGAGATTAATTGAGACATTTTGGTAAATGAGACATTTCTCCTGCCATTGGAAGCTAGCAGTAACCTGTCTCTGAGGCAGAAATTCAAGCCTAAGATGAGCGTTTTTATCCAGCCCTCACTGAGAAATAAAGAGGACTGGACTCATGTACTACCAGAAGACCGCCCAAAAATTTAATTGCCATTTAGAAACCTGCTCTTAGCATCTTGGAACCTGCCTGGATTGGTGACTAGCTCAGGACCACACAACTGTATCTGTCAGCATGGTCACATCCAGCTTTCTCCCAGAGCAGGTGCAGGAGCTGTACCGCGATTTCTGCCTGCCTCTCCCCATGCATTCAGACCTGACCTAACAGCCTGAGGCTGTTTTTGATTTAGCAGCCTACAGACACTATTAATCTAGCAGACCCCTAGAATTTCCTGAAAGAAAACATAAGAGTTCTTTTAAGCTATTGTTCCTACTCTTGGTATTGTATACCAGCTCCTGTTTATGCTGTCATTATTTTTTTTCAAGTACTGAGCCAAATACATGCTGCCAAAGAAAAGCATTGTTCCTTGCCTGGCGAGGGGAAATTCTGCAGAAATAGATGTTTAGATTAATATCGGTCTTCTTGTCTATTACCATTTTTCAGTCTCCTCTTTATACTCAATAGTGTATGTTGACAGGATTTTAAATCTGTGATTCCTGGGGAAGCATTAAAATGTTACTGCAGAAGCTGAAAGTTACTACTTGTTAAGTGTAATTAAGCCTAAAATATCTCTGAGAATGTGGAACCTGAACCACTTCTTTCTGTCCCTCAATCTGCAATTTAGGCATAAAATACAAAACAGGAAGGAGCTACATCTGTGACAGCAACATATGGTTTTGCATTTAACATTTTGCTCAGGATGTTCACAGGCCACACCTCCTGATTTTGTACTGAAAGTAGGTATAATTGTCCAGATAACACGATGATATCCATCCCAACTCACCAGAAATGCTGAGACCCATTGCTACTAACTGCAAGAAGCAACTACAGAAATTGTTTCAAATGGCATGCCTGCTGTGGGACAGCAGCAACATCTCTTACGGAGGGACCCTTAAAAATGGTAAATTCATGTCTGGGGAGTGCAGACCAATGCCAAGTGCGCTAAATCCAAGTTTAGTTTGATATTTATTCTGAGCTGTGTCAGCCAAGTACTTGCAGACTTCTAACAGGGTATGGTTTTATCCTAATGTTCCTGTAATAGCACAAGAAGACACTTAATGGAGCGACAGCCTAAGTGGCCTAATTGGCCACAAATGGATAGCATTCAGGTATTCAAGGGTTTCAATTGCTCTTTTTTATATGAAAAAATTGAATTAGAAAAGGGTAAAAAAAAAATCCAAACCATCCAATTATTTTGGAGGAAGAGAAAGATGGGTACCTTTTTCAAGCTATAATCAGTTCAAATACAAATTAAATATGTAGAGACAGATATTTCATGAAAGCACCATTTCCCAAGGACAGTGCACTTTTTTCCCGTTAGTTATATGGGAATTAGATACACAGCACTGTCATTGTTTTCTTCCCTCCAGTACTGCTCCTCACTTTTTGTGCACTCTGAATTTTTAAGAAATGTCATTCTGAGGAATCAGGAGGCAAGCTGAATGGTTTATGTAGCCAAGCCCATACAGGAAAGGTCTGGTGGGTTATATCTCCCTTCCCCAGGGCTTTTACAGTGCTTGGTGCTCAGGTGATGTGTTTGCCTTGGAGATGTACCACATTAAACCGTGCTCTGGTTGTACTGCAGTAGCAGAGGGACAAGGCTTCCTCATCAGAAACATCCGTCTGGAAAAATGCATCCATGTTTCCCATCGTGAGGCTGACGGCATCGGCCTGGCTGAGTGCATGCCACACTCCCAGCAGCAGTGGTGGAGCTGGGACCCAGCCAGCGGGACCATCACCAGCCTGCAGACCAAGCAGTGCTTGTCAGCCCACAAGACACGGGAGTATGGCCTGGCCAAGATGGAGCCCTGCAGGAACAGGGAACACCAAGTGTGGGCCTGCAGCAAGAAGGGGCACTTGACTCTGCAAAGCTTGGGCTTCCACCTCAGCACCAAGAATGGAGGCCACAAGATCTTTGTCTCAAGGGAGAAGGACAAATTCAGCAGGTGGAAGACTCTGGAGGATGAAACCATCTGTGCTGCTGCCCAGAGAGCTGCTCTGAGACCCCCCGAATCAATGCAAGGAGTTGTAGACACACGGGTGTGGATATATGAAAGTAAGATGAAATAGAGTTAGAAACAGCTAACAGCTAACTTTGGGCACCATCCAGGTCACCTAACACCAAGCTTTCATCCTTCATTCTAATCCATGGTCACATCAGCCTCATCTGCAGACATACCAAAGAACCCACAGTCAGCCCTGCTGCTTTCTGGGAGCTGCTGCACAGAGCTTCCAGAAAGCGCACAATGCCTTGCAGGACAAGGCCTCTAAACGTCAGCTGCATTTCTGGTGACGGCCAGAAGACAGGTATTTTGGAAATTTTGCCTGAATGGGTGAAGACTAGCTGGGCACAGCCATTGCACCTGGGTGTGGCTGTCACCATTTCTCAGATGGCTAGTGAAGCCCACTGAAGGCCTCTATAATTGGACCATAATTCATCATTCAGTTTGATTCCCCATTTCCTTTAATTCACCTGCAGAGGGTGTTCTCAGGTTTTCTCTTGTGCAGTTGTGTCCAGAATCGAGACCTGAAAAATCACACTAATTTCCTCCTCTCCCCTCCCTTCTTCCACTCCAGGGACCAAAATATAGACAGTGTTTGTAATGACTTTTCTGTGTTTGTTCACTGTAGGTGACAAGATTCCCAGTCTTGCTCAAGGGAAATCAGTTCCCTCATAGGAAGGCTTCATGGCCTCAGAGAAATTTTCAGTATTGCAGAAATGAATAAAGAAAAAATATGATTTTTTTTTTTGTGTGTGTGTGTGTAAGCAAATGGATTAAGAGTATAAGCTTATGACGCAAAGAAGTTATATCTAATTGGAAACAGAAGAAAATATGAGAGCTTTTACAGCTGTCATGTAGACAAGATGGTCTTTTAACTCAGGTTTTTAAAAAGCCTACTAGAAAGTCAACGCGTAATTATCACAGACCAGTAGTCACAAGCATTAATGTTTGTTTAGGATGAAGGTAAATACAGCAAATAAAAATTAAATACTATAATAGGCAAGCTAAATATAGGCCAGGACATGTGTACGACATTTAAGATATGGGAAAAAGGCATGTGAAAAAGCATTTGCATTCCCTGAGGCAATGTTCCTGGCAGTCCAGGGCTGCCTCAGAGCCAGGCTCCCCAAATAAGGCTGCAAGGGTAAACACAGGACAGGCTTTAAATCAGGTTGCACTAGTGTGCCCTGTGCAAACTGACAGTTTTCTTACCAGCCCCACGGCAGGCCTGGTTTTCTTGCCACATGGATCAGTGCAGGAGAGCATCTTGCTGCCACAAGATTTTCCACAACCTCCTCTCTAGCAGTAGCTGCTATCCCACACTCTACCTCTGCTGTAAGCCTGTCAAGGCAAAAAATGCTGTTGAGCTTTCAGCCAGTTTGCTGCCTCTGACAGCTTGCTGCCATATAGAAACACCTGCCTTTGGTCGGGACTTGTTCTTTGTCAGATCCTCTGCAATTCTTCAGAGTCCAACCTCTGGTTACTGCAGCAGTAGTGTCTGGAAAACACTGTGCAAGCCCACCCGATACATAAGCTTTCCCCCCTTCGTTTGCACGCCAACATCTAGATCAAAGCAGGGCACTCTATCTTCTTCAGAAGACAGTTTGCCAGCCACGACCTTTTCCTTCAGCCTAAAAACTCTTTGGTATCTAGATTTCTTAAATAATCAGCAACATTTGATACCTGGAATCATGCTTATCTTAATCACTTGCAAGAGATAAAGACTGCTTTCCACCCTTTTGGACCCATTCCTTCACCTGCTGTGGTAGTACTACCTGTAACACTTAGCTACAGTTCAGTTTGCTTCCTCCTCACAACACTTTAACTTCTGGTGTTGCATACATACTTTCTAGACTAATTACCTTACTCTGCACCAGAAAATAAACTCTGTTCCAGCTCTACATTCAGTCTTTAGAAATTCATTTATTCTCTGAAACCCAAGAGAACTGAAGGCCTCTGGTATACTGCAAGAGGTGACTGCTATTGCACTGCATCCCATTTGCCTTGCAGGGTTAGGACTAACATGGCAGGGCAGGGTTCCCTTCCTTTGCTGGGCACTGAATGTATTCAGATTTCTGTACAAAAAGTGAATTACAACCACATGCATCTTTGCTTTATTTCCTACCAAGGTAAAACCATTGATTCATCAAAGACTGATGCCATGGAGAGGGAATCTTCTGTGGGCTTGACTGAGCCACCTCTGGTGAATAAATTGAACAGCACAGTGGTTCCTGTGAAGACTAAACAGGCATACATCCCAGAACATGAGGGTGAGCACTTTTCTCTTCTGAATGCATATACAAGAACAGCAGGCGGAGAAGTGTGGGCAGCATCTAGTAATTACTCAAGGTTTTTTTTTTTCTCAATAGTGCTAAGAACCTTGGTACTTCTGAAGAACTTCCAAGTATATTCCTGAGAGATTCAAGACTTTACTCTCACAAGACACGTTGAGATGTTTGCCTTGACAAGTGGTTCAGTGTATGGCCATAACCTTAGTCTGAAGGCACAGCCATAGGATGTGCTAGGAGCAAAGGATATCTACGATCGGGTACATATATCAAACCATCTCCTCCAACAACTGGAGCAAGACACAGGGAAACACTGAGCAACAAGCCTTTTATCCCCTTCTAGCGCCATACAAGTGGCTACAGTTCAGCTCAGGAAGAAACCAGAGCTTCCTTTGGTCCAACAATGGAAACCACTAATCTGTGTCTTTCTGCTTCTTTCCCCAGATGTGTCATACAATCACTCTAAAAAGCATCATGGAAATCGAGGGAAAACCACTGGGGCTAGGCTTGCAGGTAGGTCCAGAGATCAGCACAGGACAGAGAACAGCTGGACCGAGGCTCATCAGTGCCACTGACTTTCTTATCCACTGCAGTTACATGATGCTGGATCCTGGATGTTTAGTAGGGAACAAGAACCCTGAACAACTTACCAGAAAGCTCCTTTGAAAGATCAAGCAAATCTCCCCAGGCATAGAGTACAGAAATAAGTGAAAACATACAAATGCTTTGTCCCAGTTCACTGTGAGAAATTCAGATACGCACTAACATGAGTGCCTTTCCTCAGCCTTTTTTATTTTATGTCAGAGAGCTGAGGAACAGGGAAGCATGAACGGCTGTCATCTTCCAGGCAAGAAATAAATTCCAGGCAAGAAATAAAATCTTTCTATGACCAATTTCAACAGAGGGATACTGTGCAACTTAATGCAGTTGTATGACTTTGATGTTATAAAAAAAGCAGTTTTCCTGTTACCTGCTAGTCTGTAGGGACATTTGATGTGTTTTTGCAGCAACACTGGTTATTGTATAAGAATGGGGATAAGCATGGCATGATTGTTTTCTATTACATTCTCCAGGCACCAACTGGAAGACGGCAATGCTAGTCCTCAGCCCCTTGGCATTCATACTGGGATTAATAATACTGACACTCAATGTTCATTACAACAAGTAAGTTAGATTATGGTTTTTCAGTCTGTTACCTCTGTTTGGCATTTCAGAATGTGGCTGTGCTCACCCATGATGTCATTGATGATTTCTCCTCTCCACTATTCTCTTTCTCACTCAATATCCCATGCAAATACTGCTCTTGGCTATCTCTTCCCTGTGTATACGATATAATCCTTGAAGATTATTAAGGGAATTTGGGCATCATGGTTGCTGATTCAGTTTACATGGAAAAGTAACAAAGTGGTAGGCAGATGCAATTACACACCCTTGCCTCTTTTACCCCAGGAAGAAGAAAATCCTCTCTGCTCTGAAGAACCCTCCAGCCAGCAGCAGCAGCAGAGCTGACTTACGGGAGACGTCTCCTTTAAGAAGATGCCCCCAGCCATACCTCCCACCATCTCGTTCCCCTTCCTTGCGACATGGAGAGATACTCATTGAGTGGAAAGATGGAACCGTCACTCCTCTTTTCGATAATGCCAACTATCAGGTGGACTAACATAGCTGCTGTTTCATCGCTTGTTACTCTTCACCATCCTGACCAAGAAGAAAGCCTCCATAGCGAACCTCCTCCCAGACATTACTATTTTGTCTGGGAGTTGTAAGAGCTGTTTTTTTTTTCCCTTCTTTTTCTTTAAACACATAAATCATCCTATGCAGCACAAGGTTGAAACAAGCAGAGCAGACTTCTGTTTAGGCACCCAATGCCTAAATGCTTGGCTTTTCTAGCTAACAAAGCCCAAATATAACAAAATGAAGCTGGCATCTTGCCAACTTCAACCATCTATTGTCCTGAATTTCTGGTTACTGAGCATATGAGAAAGTAAATCCTTGGAGACAAAGTATAATGCAAGCTCCAGTGATCTTTAAATACTTTTTAAGTTTAAACTAGCTACCAGCAGTCACAGAAGGCTTCGTCAATGTTTGAACTTAACTAATAAGCACTGTCCTCGTAACTCAAAGATGAGTCTCCTGTAGGCTATCTGCCAAAATACTCCCCCCGCTAAGTTAACACAGCAAGTCATTTTTTGAAGTTAAAAAACTGCACTCCGTTCCTCTCTACATCACTGCAAGAGTCCTGCTGAGTATCTGTCTCTCAAAATATTTACGTATTTAAGATCTACTGAACCTCATTATAATACATATCCTCTTCCTTTACATAGAATGACAAGTTAATGGTGCTGCTTGTTGGGGATATTATCTGGCCATTTTATACCAGTTTCAGTCTGATTTCCTGTGGTCACATGGAATAGCAATGAATAGATATACTGCTCCCATCTGGAGCAGGAATAGTTTTTGTTGTTACTATTTTGTGGGTTTTTTTTCTAGAAAGAAGACACTCTTCAGCTTCTGCACTTCTTGCATAAGTATCTGTGGCTTGTCAAGTTGTCAAAATGCTCAATTCTGATCTTTACTCAGTCAAACTTGCAATGTCTTAGTGTGTTCCTGATATTCATGAGTTTATGCCTTCCTTCTTGCTGATCTTGTGACATTGTAAACTGTAATCACAGCTATAAATCAGGAAATATCTGGAGAAAGAAATACTAACACCAGCACATTACAAGTATGAGCTGTATCACTATATTTGTTCAGTAGTGCACGAGAAACTTACCTCTTACTTAACATTTCTCACTTTTTTCTAAGTGAAGATACACAATTTCAGTGGAGCTTTGACTTCACAAAATCACAGAATGCTGAGGTTGTCAGGACCTCTGGCTCCACCTGGTCCAACCAGGACAAGTGGGGACACTCAAAAAAGGTTGGCCAGGACCACATCCAGGCAGCTGTTGAAGATCTCCAAGGAGGAGATTCTACGACCTCTGTGGGCATCATGTGCTAATGCTCTGTTACTCAAACAGCACAGAAGTGTTTCCTGATGCTCAGACAGAACCTTTTGTGTTTCAGTTTGTGCCTGTTGCCTTTCATCCTAGCACTGGGTACATCTGAAAAAAAAGCCTGACTCTATCCCCTCTGCCCACCCCCTTTGCAGTTCTCTACAGTTTGATTTTATTTAATCTATGGCAGACAGAAGTTCTCCAAGGAATTTGCCTCTGACTTTAAAAAAAACAAACAAACAAACAAACAAAAAAAAATACAAAAAACCACAGACCCCCAGCCTGGTGAAAAGTTAAATGCTATATTATTAAGAGCTGGGAAAATACTTTAGTTCTAGACATGGGTGAAGGAAGAACACTTTCTTCACCAATTACCAGATTTACATACTTTTTAACTTTTTCTTTGCCCAATTAAGTTGCTTGAAATTCTGCTTATGGAGCACCCTGTCTTACAGCGCACAGCACTTGCTAACCTCCAAAATGCTGATGCACTTTGGGAGCTACACACAGAGCAATGTCATTAAAACACATATATGGAGTTCAACAAGTGCTATGCTTCCCAGAGAGGAAAATGTTCACTACTACTGAATGGGCAGAACATATGACTTGTTAAAGATGCTCTGTAATTCATACTTAACATGTAAATCTTTCCCATAAACATGAAGACAATCACACAACTGTTTGCATAGTATGATTAAATGGCAGCTTAAACAATAATGTAAAAAATAATTTTGTGAAACTGCACAGGCATATGACTGTTTTTGACCCTCCCCCTTGGTAGTTGTTATCTTCTGGTTACTTCTCACTGGTTTACTTAGATTATATGCTGGAGACCAAATTTTCTCAGATATGGGCAGGGTAGCTGAAAAATATGGCATTTCATCATGAGAGGTCTCAAAGATCACATTTTCAGTTGTCCACCAGGAAAGACTCTGAAATAGCCGATGAGTTTGTTTGGGTTGGGGATGGACCAGGTGACACTGGGAGACGCCTTCCACCCTCTGCTTCCATCCATTAGCTGAGTAACACGCTCACTTTCTGCCATCACCTGAATGTAATGCTTTTACAGTGTTAAAGTGTTGAAATAAAACTTACCTGTGAAGTGGAATAACACTAGATTTTATTTGTTTTTATACATATGCAAAAAAGATTGCACTTTGAGAATACTTTTGTAGATCCACCCATGGGAAGGTAACATTGATAAACATGACATTACTGCCACAGGTGCCAAAGGATGAGCACCACATACCTGGGGAATATTACAACACTAAACTGCAGCACATTTTTCAGCCCAGTCATGCTTGTACCTCTGGTACTGAAGGTCTTCACCAGGGCTAATATAATGCTAATTACCATCTTCCCTCCTGAAGCAAGTAGGAAAACAGAATAGAAGCAAAAC
>JAOWBP010001518.1:63161-76924 GCA_028571105.1 Tragopan temminckii | reverse complement strand
AGTCATCTGAGATTCAGAACACTTGTTTTCTTTCACAGTAATTTAACAATGCTATCATTCTTTTTTGGTATTACTGTACCAAAACACCCAAAAGATTATGAGTCATTACTAACAGGACATCAATGATCATACACAGTGCTAGCATGTCAAAGACAAAAGAGAGATTCACAGAAAAGCTGATGCATGTGAAGATGCAGAAGTCGGAAGTACCACCACAGCCTACTGTAATCATCCAACAGAATTATCTGCAGCAAAGCACTGACAGTGCACATGACTGTGCTGCCCCTGCATGTGCAGCCTGCAGCCAACACTGATGCTATCAAACAGATGCAAGGCCTATTAGTTCAGATACTCCGTGCAGAAAATGCTCTATTAGGCAGCCATAGATTTCCCTGTCACAACCTTTTGAATAATGTATGTATAAGTGTCTGTTAGAGAACAAAAAGGAAGGGGAAAAAAAGAACTCCAAGCTCACCATTTAAATACTGTATGTCAACAGTTTACTGAGACTCCTTGGATAGCAACTATTTTCATAACAGAAAAAAAAAAAAACAGCTATGCACATAAATTCATGATACAAACAAACAAGACCTGAAATGATTTGACAAGTTATCACAGCATATCAGCAGAAGAATTGGGAACAGAACTACTGCTGCCCTATTTTAAATGCAAGATGCAACTTCTGCAGTACACATTTTATTATTAAAAAAATCTCCATATGCTCATTTTTACAACACTACATCTATATCAGCAAGTCAAGAAACATCAAGTGTTTGATTTTCAAAAATAGACACAATTATTCAGTACTTCAAGAAAAAAAAAATAGAGAGAAACACAGAGAGGCTTTGTTAGCTCAGGGTTTCAACTCAGACACCTCTGGCTTACAGTTCAGTCAGATCACACTATTTTTACATTAGCTATGGGAGACAAAAGCGTAAGTTCTTTAAAAGCCCCAAGTATCTATTACTGAGTTTGTAGAAGTTTAGAAAAAGAAAGTATATTTCTGCAGCCATATAGTACTTCTATTGGCTAAAAAATAAAATTAAGTTTAAAAATATATATACCAGGCTGTTTCTCCAAAAATTCTTCTTGCTCTTCACAAAAGCATTTATTTGTCGGAGCTGAGAAACTGATGCACATCTTTCAGAGTTGCTTGCATATCCTCATATTCTGCAAATTTGCAAGCATCCTCCAGCTTCAGCCAGCGGAAAGCCTGGTGCTCCTCCGAGAGCTTAATTTCTGTGTTACAATCCTTCACCTCTGCCAGCCAGTAAACAACAGTCTTGGGTTTGCCATGAACAGGATAGTGCAGTTCTTTCCTGTACCCTTCTACAAGAGTGAGTTGACTGGCCTGAAGACCTGCCTCTTCCTGTGTTTCCCTGAAGGCTGTCTGCAAGTCATCCTCTCCTGGATCCACATGGCCTGTCAAGAGCGTAAAAAAATAAATCTCCAAGACAAAAACTAAGATTTTGTTTCTTCATTTGACAACTGAGAAATATTAGGAGAGAGAAGAGAGGACACAATAGCTGACAAAGAATCAAGCTAGAATCAGATAACAGCGGTTGCTTTTCAAACATTTATGTCTTGATTTTGCTCCTGTGGCTTTTACAATTGTTGCTCATACTGCATCTTTCAAAATAACCAATGGCCAGTTAGGATGAGAAATCTTTTCCTCCCAGCCCTACCCTCCTCTTCTGGAGCACTATGCACCCACAGTGGCCCTCCTCACATTACACCTCAGGCTAAGAACTGAGTGCTTACTGAATATTTTTCTGTTAGCCAGCAAGAAAGGAGACTGCTGATCTCCAGGAGTCTTAGTTCTCCCCCTCAACTACTTCCCTCGAACTGAAGCTCAACGCTCAGTTCTGCAAAACTCTTTTTCACACAAACAGCACAAAAACAATGGCACCACACACCAGCAAATTCCATTTGAAAGGTGTTTCACAAAAAAAACCTTTCAATCACTTAATTCACAGCTTAGGACAACATCATGAACACTGTAACATTTCAACAGTATTTTATAGCAAAAATAAAAAAAAGAGAAAGTTACCAAACAGAACCAAATTAACTTCCTGCATTTCCTTGTTTCAGCACATCCAAAACCACTAAGAAGTCAATCATGAAATCACTATCTGGAAAACAGACAAGGTTGCCATGCTTCATACTTAGGACTGCTGTACTTCAAGAGTAGGTTACACATCCTGAGCCACACTAGGAACACTTGGATGCTAAGATTTGGATGCTAAGATTTGTATGCTAAGTTATCAGAGACCACCACTATTTTCTCCTGCACTGGGTCACGCAGCAGTTCAAGAGTCTTTTTTTTTTTTCTCCCCTACATTACCCTGTGAACTACAGCACACCTAAATGCCAGTCTTGCCAGTGGCTGTTTTAGTTCTCCAGGACACCCTATTTGTTTTATGTTGCTTAGAATGAGAGCAGCCATTACAAACAAAGGATAAATATAACATATCCCCATATCCCCAGCTGTTTGTATTTTTGTTGAGAAATGTCAGATTTGGTTTTCTCATGAAAGATCCAGACAAGACCATAAATAGAACAAGTCAAGCAAGATCTCAAAAAAGCAATGAAATGTGAGCTGGGAGGCTTTGGGGGGAGGGGGTGGAGAAAGAAAAAGAAAAAAAGAAAAAAGCTTTATTTTGCCTCTGGTATCACTCTCTTTTCTATTTAGGTGTCTGCATATAGCCACAACTTATCACAGAGACAAGTATTTTCTCACGTTTCAGGTACCCAAAGCCACCTTTTAGTAATCAGATTGGTATATGCGGGAAGTTCGTTTTGCTTTGTCAAAAGGTCTCTCTCACATCTTTATGTATCAGAAGCTTAACCATCCTTTTACGTGACACTTTTTCAAATGTAAAACACAATTCTATTTAAAAAAATAACTCTGCAAAAAACAGCATCTGACATTGCATTTGATGTTTTAGATATTTGAGACCAAACACAAAGTAGTTTTAAGTAAAAATAATTTCCCCTGACTCTCAGCACTGCAAGTCAAAGTCTCCTTCTTTCTGAAGGATATACATATTTCCAAAGCTGGGACTTTTACTAATGGCTGTGAAAATGAATACATCTAGACTTGTACAACTGGATTTCTTTTATCTTATCCACAGCAAGTCCCACAGAACATCCACAAACAGTAAAAAAGTACAGTTTATGACAGTCATGACCTATCAATACCAAAGATGCAGTGAGCTGAGGTAGCAATAAAACTGGAGGCTGGGGTTCAATTTCAACTCACAGGACACGGATGCTACCACCAGCCTGCCAGCACAGATAAAGGTAACCAGCACACCCTACTATTGCTAACCTCTGCCCTAAGGCTCAGCAAGTTTCCAGCTTTGAGTGGTACACTTTGCCTACCAGGAAGAGAAAAAGGACAACTGATAGCACATCACCATAGCTTTCAGCTCCTCAAATTCATTTACACTCATGCAGTCCCAATGTGCTGAGGAGGAAAACAAATCCTACATCCCCCTCCCACCAGACTCAATCTGTACCAGGTCACAGTTTTAAGAGCACAGATCAGAGTGATGTTTATGTGGGGACATCCAGGCAAGCACAGTTTAATTCCATAAAGGTTGCTTTGGGAACTTTAAAGATATCAATGTGCAGCTATAGTCATAAGTAGACTTGTATCCTGTGTGCACTTGGAGAGGTGTCAGGAGCCAGTATTAAAAGTTATAATCACTTTAAATTTGTATCTGTATTGTACAGAAGTTCTTACAACCTGGAACTGCCTTTGAAGACCACTCACACTGAAGAGAACGTAAAATGTAACAACTCCTTCATTTTTTGATCTATAAAACCTTTAACATCATAATGTGAGCGCACGAGATACATGTGTCTGAGACATTTCACTTGCCAACATGCTAGCATGTTCAGAATTTCTGCATTCCCTGTAAAAGCTTTTCACATGGATCTCTCCTCTCATAATAGTCACAGCTCTTGGTTTTCCAGTAGGTTGCAAACTCTTCTAGCTAGGCTTTTGGTGAAGTGGACAGAGGGAGAAGTTTGTAAAGTTTTCTTCCTTTCATTAACAGAAGAGCACAGCTGATTTTGTTAGTAGCTTTTTTCCCCCCAGTTCATAAACTCCTGTTTACAAACCATTCCCATGCTATGCTTTAAGAATACTATTTTACAAAATAAGAAGTACAAACTAGTGGGAAGAAACAGTACTTAAGGAGATGTAGAACGTACTTGAAATACTTCTGTGTTGTGCCTTTTTTGGTACCACCATGTACCACCAAATACTGGCTCTGATGCAGCCATAGAGCTCCTCGCTCTGATGCCCAAAGAGCACAATTAACTGTGAATGTCAGCTGGTTAACTGCCCCCAAAGCTAACCTTAGGAGCATACAGCCAAATTCAGTCGGAATTCCTGACAAAAGCAACACTGAAGTTATCAGAACAAACATCACCTTTGGGGGGGGTCCAGTGATGGGTCCCATAGGATGTCTGGAGGAGGAGGTATTCTATACTCTCAGCAGCCTTAGAAGACGGTGATGGCTGCAGTCTTCTGTAGATTATCAAGCCACATGCTCTTACAGCCATGTCCCCCTCTTAACTGCAAGGAGAGCAGCAGAAGAGCACAGAGGATCAAGCACAAATAACACAGAGTTCAAGCAGACAAGCCATGTTTATCCAGGAAATGTTCTCAGCGCGGGCTAAAAGTCATCCAATCTTTCACTGTTACTACATAGATAAACTGCATCTTAGTAACCACCCATGTGAACTATCGATGTGAAAATTAAGCCCTTTCCTTTTAAAAAAAAAAACACACACAAAACTTAAAAAAAAAAAAAAAAAAAAAAAAAAGAGTTTTCAAGAAGCACGAATTATGACTTGTGTGCCACTTCTTTGCAGTTGCTATTTTACGTGCTACACTAGGGGGAAGTAAAATGATAAAAGTAAAACAGAAGCCAGAAATGTAACAGTCTAAAGCTGCAAAAATCTAAAGGCACTGTGCAAAGATAATACCTCAACATTACTTGGGAGTGGCAAACAGAAATAACTGCCCAACACAGATGCCCTGCAGCACAGAACTCCTCAGGAGTGGCAAAGCTGAGCAACACGATGTCAGACGGGCGCTCTGTTATCTGGCCTAGATATAAAGCTGTGATACAAAATAAAAAGCTTCTTGGCATGCAAGTTAAGCATTAATTTGATGTAAATAGCAACCACACATCTCTCAAGTGACAAGCGCTGTAGACAAAAAGCTGTGTAGCCACGGCAACTGGTTTTTAAAGTCCAACAGCAAAGGAGATGAGAAATCCATTTTAAAGGACACTGCAACTCCCTGCCTCAGGTAGAACTTGTTATCTTGGCAGTTCTCAATAGATGACACGTTCACACAGCGCTGTTTTCCCCTTCACCGTCCTGTGAGACATCGTGACCACAACTCCATTTGGAGATCAGAGCGCAGGGCAGCATCATTCACCAGCAGCAAAGCCTCAGCGCGGCATCTTTACGCGTTTCAGCAAGTTTCCCCATCAGCCGCGCCAAACCCAACTCTCTCTACCCACCGCCACAGCCAGGGCCCCGCACACCGCGACCGGGGCATCAGCACCACCGCCTGGGCGAGACGGGAAGCGCCGCGCGGCCGCAACGACCCCGCAAGGACGAACAGCCGCGGGCTGCACAGCCCCCGGCCCAGCGCTCCCGAGCCGCGGGCGGAAGGCAGGCAGGCAGGGAGGGAGGAACGCAGGCTCTGGCTGCGTGCGGGGGAAAGTCGGGTGCTGCCGGACCGCTCCGGAGGCGGAGAGCCGGACCGGGACGGAGGTGGGAGCGGGCCCGGCGGCCCCCAGGCCGTTACCGCCGCGATCCCAGGGCGCCGCGTCGAGCTGCGCGCCGCGAGCAGCGGAAGGGGAGCTGGGGAGAAGCGGCCCGGAAGTCGGGCGGGAGGAGAGAACAAAACGCTCACGGAACGCAGCGCTGCCGGCCCTCACCTGTACTTCCGGGATGGAGGGTGGGCGGGACTGACAACCGCCCCAACCAATCGCGACGCCTCCCCGCCTCCCCCTCGCCCCCATTCGCTGGCGGTGGGCGCGAGCGTTTGAAGCGGGAAAGGCGCCGTTGCTATGGAGACGCGGCCTGGGCGCCGCCGCCGCCTCCGTGTCTGCCGCGGCCGGTGAGGGGCTGGGGGCGGCGGGCGGCCTTCCCTGGGTGCCGCCCCCGTTCCCTCAGCCCCGTCCCCTGCTGTGGGCTCCGGGAAGGAAGCAGAGGTCGGCAAAGAGGGAAGCGGAGCGCGCTGCGATCTGACTGCCAGGCCTCGTTGGAGGACCGCGGGCCGCCTCCTCGGCTCCCGGCCTGCAGCCGTCAGTAAGTGGCCGATCCCTTCCCCGCGAGCTGCGCGCCCTGTGTGTCCCCAGGGGAATGCCTGCAGGCTCCTAACATGGGGAAACTACACAGTTGGTCCTTCTGGGAGTAAGCGCAGCAGGGAGAGCAATGAGCTGCTCCGGGGCAAACCACAAGCGTGTGTCGTCCCCTCTGAGCCCTGCAGTGTAATTCCAGATGCGCGGCAGCTTGTTTAGGTATAATTATAAAATAAATATTGAGAGTCGTTTGTTAAATCTCACAGGCAGGAGAATCCCGGGCACAATTTTCAAATAATCAGCATCCCGATTTAACTCTGGGATTCTTTTCTTGGCGTGTGGTTGAATATTGGACACTTCCCGTTTCCATGCAGCTGCTGTTCCCAGCAGCTGTCGGGTGTCAGCTGTGGGGCTCTTCTGCTGAGCTCACTGTGCTATTCTTGGTGTGAAGGAATGATTGCCATAATGAACATCTCGTGCAAATTAGAAAGTGTTTGAAAACACCGTAACCGACATTGACTGGTAGTTTTTAAGTCTGGTCCAGAAAATACAAAAATTAATCATAGAGTAAGCAATTTAGGCTTGTCCGTATCATTGGTGCACAGAGGAGACCCGTGTTGTGGTCCAGCTGTACAACAGTTGTCAGTCAACACCAGAAGTGCTCCCTCCTTCCCTGTTATTATACAAATACTATAGACAGTTATCTGTTGGTAGCATTCAGCTTTATTTCTTGTATCTTCAAAACTGCTACAACAGTTGTTTCAACTAAAAAGGTTTATCATCTCATGTATGCGGACAGGGATTTCTGTAGTGTAATCCTGTGATTTTATGAATGAATCTGCTGCAGTGATCTATAAATGTTTGAAACAGAGCTTCATAGCTCCCCATCTACTGCGTTAAATAAAATTTATCACCTTTTTTTTTCTAGTAGATAATATCTCTTATTGTGGAGCTTGTATTTATAAAAGTGCAATCTCTCCGTGACCCTGTTCTTCACAATAATGCACTCACGTCCAAGAGATGGGATCAGAATAATTAAAGCAAAGCATTTGATGTGCTGCCTTTGAGAAGCATATCAGCCGTTCGCTTCTGGAGGGCTCAATCAGACTTGGCTTTGTATCATAGTCTGAAAAGAACTCAGTGCTCAGATGAATAAGAAATAAAGGTAAGTGATTGGTAACATGAGTGAATAAGTCTCCTTTTTCTCTCCTGCAGGACTGTCTGCAAAAATTGACTTCATTTTGATCTTCTGCTTCTATACTCCAAAAAACACATGGACTCAGAGCCTGTGCTGAAGACATCTTAGGGTAATCTGGTTACAAGTGATAAGTACAATACTTTGGTATAGTTGTGGTCAGGAAAGTTAACATACATACATGTGTTTATGGATTTTTTAGGTTCTTAACATTTGTTTCTCTAAGCTGTGAGGTGGAAGGATTTATGTGATACAGAGTGACAGACGGGAAAACAAGATGGTGTTTAGGCTTTGTATGTTGATTACTTTTATCAGATGCCCTTGAGAATTGTTCCTCATATTAATGGTCAGACCATTTTATGATTCAGAATGATGACACTGGATTACTTGCAAAGTGAAATGTATAGTTGCATTAGTTTACATTTGTAAGGCTAGGAGTGGCACACAAGATTGCTTCACTTCTCCACTACTTCATAGAATCATATCTTAGAATCATAGAATAGCCTGAGTTGAAAAGGACGACAGTGATCATCGAGTTTCAACCCCTCAGCTACGTGCAGGGTTGCCAACCACCAGAGCAGACTGCCCAGAGCCACATCCAGCCTGGCTTTAAATGCCTCCAGGGATGGGGCATCCACAACCTGTTCCAGTGCATCACCATCCTCTGACATCTAACCCAGGCCTTCCCTGTCTCAGTTTAAAACCATTCCCCCTTGTCCTCTCGCTGTCCACCCTCATAAACAGCCATTCCCCCTCCTGTTAATATGCTCCCTTCGAGTACTGAAAGACTAGAATGAGGTCTCCCTGGAGCCTTCTCTTCTCCAAGCTAAACAAGCCCAGTTCCCTCAACCTTTCCTCATAGGAGAGGTGCTCCAGCCCTCTGATCATCTTAGTGTCCCTCCTCTGGACCTGCTCCAAGAGCTCTATGTGATATTAGTTACATGTCTAAGTGGTGACAATAAGAAGTATCAATGAAAATTGCCAGGTAAATATGAGTAGCAGGTAACAGTGTGTATGTGTGCCTTGCTTACTCAAGTGAGCAGTACACTGAGATCTTTAATATTTCAGAGTATGAAAGGATTCAGATCAAGTGGTCTAAGGCTGCTTTATTCTTAATATAGTCTGTGCAGGGATTTTACAAAATTCTTTTTATGCTCAGTAACTGACAATATTTGAAGGCCAGTCTTTTCTCCACTTTGCATTGTGACTTAAAGCATCTGTCTGAAAGCTAATTAATAAGTATGAGCATTTTAAAGTGGAGGATCAGCTCTTAGAGTATAATTCTGTGGTGAGAATTGATTTCCTCACAAAAACATGTAATCACTGTTTTCCAGTACTTATACCTGACTTATTCCCTATCTTTATGCCCCTTAAAAATCCTATAGTACCAAAGCAGGAGAGTGATCTGTGCTTTCAGTTTGGTCCCTTTAAAAATATATATACATTGTTTACAGTAAGTACTTATCCATTACCATCAGGCAGGTGCTGTAATGCTGAGATTTTTGTAAAACTTCTTTTGCTAAAGAAATATGTTGTGGAGACCTCAGGTCTTCACCATATAAATGAAATGAACAGACTTGTCTCTCTTTGACATTAGAACTGCATGCTCATAGTGCCTCCAAACTCACTCCCTTCCTTTTCAAAACGGAGGTTATATTCAGCTATTTTAAGGAACCTTAGGCTTTTGTCTTTGTCCTACTTTCAGTGAAGTTACTTGTAGCTTTGCTGGGATCAAGGTTTGGTTGGGTTTTTATTTCAAACTGTCACCTCAAAGAATGCTATATTTGTCTGTAACAGAAAACAACGTAGTCTCAAAAAAACAAATTAGATCCTGGCAGTATCTGGGAAATTCTAGCTGTGGAATGGTAAAGGTCTTTTCTCTTTTTGCCAGAAGATGGCATTATCATTACCAATTTAGGATTCTTGAAAACCTACTGATACTGCCCTCACTACTTTACAAAGTTATTTTTAAGAATTACATGTAAGTTTTAGAAAAGCTGTCCTACAATAAGAAGTCTGCAGTGTTGGATGAATTAAGGTATTCTTTTTATGGAGAGGAAGGCACACCATTCTTTTAGAGCATTAATGTTTAGAAGGCCAGAAGAATTTCACTGTGATCATCCATTCAAACAAGAATTTCACTGTGATCATCCATTCAAACAACTGTAATTCTCCTGAATTCTCTTGTACAAACCAGACTAAATCTTCTAAAATTTGTCTGCTCTTGAGTTTTAAAATTATCAGAAATGCTGGAATCCATCACCATGACCTTGGCTTATTTTTTTTCCATGGTTGATTAATTTGTTACTCCTTTATTGCTCAATGTTGAGTTTTCCTGGGTTGTGAAATAGCTTTTCCAGAAATGGAGAGACACTGGAGTTAATCTCCTTTAACCATTTAGGTCCAGCAAGCTGAGGAAGCAGAAGTAGAGATTTTACGTTCAGGGCTGCCTCTCATTAAGAAGTCTTTTAGTTGCTTCCACATGGAAAAAGCCTTAGCCAATAAGCCATGCAGAGCTGTCTATAAATCTCAGTACTAACCTTCTTGTCTGTTCTGCAGTACCTAAATCGCTTGGATGTTCTGTATTTTGAGAAATTTGCCTGCACAGTCATTTCTAGCTGTTTAAATATATTTTGTATAATTTTTAGTTAGAAACTTGAGCTTAAAAGGTTCAATTTTTGCTCCTTTGCTTTTTTTTGGTGAAGCGTCTCCCATTTCCCTCCCCTTTTTTTTCCTTAAAACTGTCATTCAAATAGAGATTAATACAAAACTATTTCTTACACTAGTTTTTGGCCACTCTGTTTATACTTAACCTAAGCCTAAGCACATATAAAGTTTTAAGTAAAATATAGGATACAAGAATGAGAATAGGCAAAGCTGCTGGATTGTTTTAATCTTTAACAGACCAGTGTCTCACTTTTGTGTTATAGCTGCTCATTTCAGGAAAGAAAAGAGGTTTCCCATGGTAGTGCTGTTGCAGCTTTTGTATTTGGAACTAACTTATGTGAGATAGGAGCTTTTCAAAGATGTGACTCCCCTTGAAACAAAGTCTGAAGCTTCTGTGGTAATTTTATCTACTAGAGAATGTGGAAAATTGTGAATGTCTGTAAAAACCTTTGTATGTGACGAAGTTAGAATCTACAATCTTTAGGCTTGCTGTCCTCTCTGTCAGTTTTAATTTCCCCCTACCAGAATCTAATAATCTGGACAGTGACTCTGGCTTTACCTCAAGATTCAGAGTCACATAGCATGTGTATTAAATAAGTCCACCTCCACATGATTGTTTTGTCTTGAAGCTTGCTGCTTCTGAGTTACAGAGAAAAAGACTTAATCTTAGACAGCTTGGTTTTGTTGAATGTTACTGTAACTTCCAAATGTGAGAAAGACTTGCATGTGCTAAGATCTTAGACTCAACAAAAGAGTAAGAAAGCAGCGAGCAACAGATAGTGGAAGTGCTATTCTTTTCCCATTTTATGCAACAAATAAAAATATCTGCAAATATCAATCTGGATGCAGACAGCTGCACAATGTATGGCTAGGGAGCTGAGGGTTTTTTGGCATACCTTTCAGTGATGCCTGTTGCTTTTTTGGGTTTCCCAAGAATGCAGCTATGGCATTCCAGTAACATTTATAGATTTAGAGAAATTCTGTGTTTCAGATTTCACATAATATTTTGGCTATTCTGTCCAGAATACCCAGAAAGGCTCATAAGATTCATGACTTACAAAAGAAAGTTACACAACAAAACTGTAACTTCGCAGTAGTTAATCAATAAGTCTTCATTTTTCAACTTGAGGTGAGGACAAATGCAGTTTCTTTCCCTTTGGTTACTTAACCAGTGATAGCTGAACCACATTACACCACATGCGCTGATATTAAATTGAGTATCTAAAATTAGGCATTTTACATTCTGTAGCTTGAGGACAGGGTTTCAGTAGCTGTGGCATTCACCAAGTAGGCATCAGGCGTGTAGGAACTTTGCAGCAGTAAGTAACACTGCATTGTGCATTTCCTACCCATTACTGTATATTGGTATAATTTTAAAATACATTTTCAGAGGTAAAATATTTGCTTCATATTTAGTTTATCTTTAGTATTGCTACATTTCATAGTGTTTGGCAGACCAAAATACTGTGAGTAGGAGCAGCACAATCTTTTAGCCTAACTTGAGGTAATGTTATGTGCGGAAATGTTTTGTTTCTTAATTAATGTCTTTGCCAAGATGTTTCATATAACTCGAGTATTTGTCTTGTTTGATTTCTTGTAGGCTTGAGCTTGAAGATGGCATCTTGCCTTTATGAATGCCTTTGTGAGGCAGAGCTTGAAAAATATTATCCTCATTTTGCTGCCTTTGGTCTGCAGAAGATTGATGAGCTTGCCAAGATTTCCATGAAAGATTATACCAAACTGGGGGTCCACGACATGAATGATCGCAAGCGACTCTTTCAGCTCATTAGAATAATCAAAATTATGCAAGAAGAGGAAGCTGTAAGAGACTTAAGCAAGCAGGATTTTCAACCAAGTGGCCTTTTCATTCAACCTCAGGTGACCAGACCAGGTCCCCGCAGACAGCTGCGTTTTGAGTCCTTTCTCGAGGAGAACAATGGTACAGTTAAAGAGTCAGAATCAGAGTCATATGGTTCATCTGATTTCAATGCCAATGAAGAGAAGAACAGTCTCGTGGGCATGCTCGGACACATTCAACCACATGATTCAGACCTGACCAGATTAACTGTAAGAGATGTAAATACTGCTGGAATATACACAAAAACTGAACTGAACTGTGCAGCAGTTTCTGATGATATTGTTCCTCTCCTGGGGGATTCTGAAACTCCCATCATACAAAGAGTAACTCATATTTCAGGGTATAATTATGGACTACCTCATTCCTATATCAGGTAATGATCCGTTACCTTTGTTTTATATTATTTCAAGTAATTAACTAATTCCTCACTAGGGAGCAGAGTTTGTCTTCCTGGCTTCCAAACAAGTAATACTAACACTACAGAATTTGTACAGAGCAATATAAAATATAGAGAAGAGGGATATTAATAAGCACTGAAGAGTCTCCAAGTCTGCTAGAAGGAATCAGTTGAATTCACCAGCTGCTACTCACCAAGACTGTCTAAGAATAATCTTCATTATCCTTCAGGATGTAAGGTTTTTTTCTCTTGGTGTTTTGACAAGCCTTCCTTTTTTTTTTCTCCCCACAGGACTATTTCGCAAAACTCTGTTTTTCCAAAATAATGTTTCCTCTTAGTAAGTTTGTCCAGTTTTTCCCACTATAAATGATGCATGCTGTGATAGCTATAATTGTTTATAAATAAGTTTCTGAATTGGAGCTTTAAAAAGAAACAATGAATATAATTGGAGCACAATACAGACGTGCTAGTGAGAGGCATGCCTTGCAGCTGCTCCTTGAAAGTTGATCTGTAGCATTCATACATTTCCCAGTGTTTGCTAACAGAGGCTACAGCAATCTTGAACCCTTGGTAAATTATCCTGGAAACATATTTAAAGCATAAAATAGCTTTTGTTAACTTACTCTCAGGCACTGTCTAAACTGATTGCCTGAGTCAAAAACTGGAATCTAAAAAAGCCTGAATAAGCTAGCACTATATTTTAAAACATCCAAACTTGGTAGATGTCTCCCAGGTTTGGTTGTTTAGAAGTCCAGAGATATACTATGTGTGCTATTCAGAGCACCATCAGGCTTCTGCTTGCAACCTGGCTGGGATCCAGGCACTGGCTGTTTCTGCAGCTAGCCTCCTGGAGATCCTGGTTTGGCAAACAGAGGATGTACTTCCCTGCAGATGTGCTGCCAGGATATGGTTTGTTGCAGTGCAGCTGTGGCAGGCTTTTTCTGTAGTGATGAAGAAATTGCCAGGATTATTGCAGTGCTTACATTTGAAATGATAACTTTGTGCAGAAGTTCCCAGATTCAGGATGCATACAAGTAGTAGTTCATGAGCTTCTTCAGAAAGGATGTCTATTCAGTAACAAGTAGTCACTGATATAGAGATGATTACTGTTTCCAGTGTGTACAGAAGATGTGCTGACGAACTCATGCTGAGTGATGCAGTGTGCAAGAGCTTGGAGTTATGGGTCTGGCTTGTGGAAGTGCAATAGAAAGGTGGGAGTGGGAGCATGGAGTTCTGTACACCTGTAAAGATTTGCGTACATTAGGAAGGTGAGAGGTAGCTGTGTGAGGCTGAAGCTTGGTCTGAGAAGGC
>JAOWBP010001518.1:23681-36979 GCA_028571105.1 Tragopan temminckii | reverse complement strand
ACATCTCATCACATTACGCCGCTTCCTTAGAAGCACCTTTCCCCTACCACACTTAGCTAATCCCCACCACTCCATGGCTTTGTTCCCTGTCAGCCACCCCAGGAACACACTTCCAGCTTCAGCCACCCCATGATGCAAAATCCAGAAAACTCACTACAGATGCAAGAGCAACACTGCAGGGAAAACACCCATAGGTATTTCTCTTGGATAACAAGAGACTTTGTAAGTATCATTTTCCATCTTTCATTACCATGGATTGATATCTCCATTCTCACTTTTAAAAACAACCTCTATAAGCAAAGTGGTTATTACAGCATGGTTCCAGTGACTGAAAAGAACTTAACACACATTAACCAGAGAGATGACTTTATTCAGAGGTTTAATCTAAATAGTTTGCTTCTTCATTGGCAATGGTTCGTGCCTGTTCAGGACTGTCTACTGCCAGACAGGAACCTGTTCAGAATTAATGTGAGAAGCTAAACAAGCAACACAACAAACTGCTCACAGCAGTAACAATAAAGCACTTCTTTTGCTACTTTCCAGCTTTTCTGACTTATCAGGAATCCTATTTTCATGTTTCAAACTCATATTTTGCATCAGGGAAGCAGAGCTGGGCACCTACTTTACCTAATCCAGAGGGGCAGCTCCAAACCAGAAATTAATTGTTGGCCTTACAAGCTGAAATGCCCTTCTTACACAAGTTTTGACCTTTGTTCCATCACTGGAAGCTGGTGAGGTGAGGCTCAGTGTTACAGCATACAGTCCATTGGAAGCCTGCCCTAGTCCTGCTCATCATCTATCCCCAGATCTCCTAGATGCTTGCCAGCTACATTTTAACATCATTCTGTTTTAAATAAAGTTAATTAATATCGTGCACCTCATAGGAGAATTCCAGGAGCTAACACTGACTCCAGACAAGATGTTTTGGATGTATTTTAATAAAATAATGGAAATCAATGCAATCCCCTTCAGAGTCCTGATGAACTAAAAAACTTACTACTGAAAAACATGAATTGAGGTAAGGAGCTGGGCTGTCTTCCCCTCCCAGAGTCCAATACTCCCAGCTCCATGTTCTAATATGAGTTTCGATCCCCAAGCTTGTTTTTTTTTTTTTGTTAGTTTTTTTTTGTTTTTTTTTTTGTTTGTTTGTTTTTTGTTTTTGTTTGTTTGTTTTTTGTTTTTGTTTGTTTGTTTTTTAATAAAACAGAAATAAGCCACAGAAAAAAGAAGCACCTTCTACCTCTGCATCCACCTCTCTGGAGACCTCTGGTAGCTCTGCCCAAAGCAGACCACATCCATGCATGCCTAGAGGAGAAAGCAGGCCCAGGGCTTGTTATATCCAGCAAGTTCTTCATCAGCTGAAGTCAAAGAGCATGAGAGATGGGAACCATGACACTAGGAGTTACATCTGAGGTTTTTTTTTTTAAATTATTCTTCTGCAGAATCAAAATGTTCAGCAAATTAATGATTCCTCAAGACTGCTGATATTTTACATATTTAGAACTTGAACAACGCACAGCATAATACTTGGTACTATCAATGCATAGAAGATTGCAGATTTCAAGGAACTGCAGAATATGATGTAAAGTTCTTATGTTTCTGAACTACAAGAGTTGTTGGGCTTTGTTGGGCGTAATAAAAGCAGACCAAAATGACGTCCTGATGAGGGCACTGCACTAACTGAAGAACAGCTGCAGCCCAGCAGTTCAAATGAAAATCCAGGACCTAGTGGTATTCCCCTGGAATTGCTGCTGATTCCAGTCTTGTTCAACATCTTCATCAATAGCCTGCATGAAGGGATAGAGTCCACCCCCAACAAGTCTGCTGATGATACAAAGCTGGGAGGAGTGGCTGACACACCAGAAGGCTGTGCTGCAATTCAGTGGGACCTGGACAGGCTGGGAGTTGGGTGGAGAGGAACCTGATGAGATCCAGCAAGAGCAAGAGTAGGTCCTACACCTGGTGAGGAATAACCACATGCATCAGTACAGGCTAGGAGCTGACCTGCTGGAGAGGAGCTCTGTGGAGAAGGACCTGGTGGACAACAGGTAGGCCATGATCCAGCAGTGTGCCCCTGTGGCCAAGAAGGCCAATGGTACTCTGGGGTGCATCAAAAAGTGTGGCCAGCATGTTGAGGGAGGTGATACTCCTCCTCTCTGTCCTGATGAGGCCACACCTGGAGTACTGTGCCCAGTTCAAGACAGGGAACTACCCAGAGAGTCCAGTGGAGGGCCACAGAGATGGCTGTGGGCCTGGAGCATCTCCTGTATGAGGAAAAGCTGGGAGCTGGGGCTGTTCAGCCTGGAGAAGAAGACTGAGGAGGGATCTCATCAATGCTTATAAATCTGTATGGGCAGGTGTCAAGTAGATGGGAGCAGGCTCTTTTTGGTGGTTCCCAGTGACAGGAAAAGGGGCAATGGGACTGAACGGGAACATAGGAAGTTTCATACAAACATGCGAAAGAACTTTCTTACTGTGAGGGTGATGGAGCACTGGAACAGGCTGCCCAGAGAAGTCGTGGTGTCTCCTGCTCTGGAGATATTCAAGACCTGCCTGAACACTTGTCTGTGCAATCTGCTGTAGGGAACCTGCTTTAGCAGGGGGCAGGACCAGATGACCTCCAGAGATTACTTCCAATCCTTCCGATTTTATGAACTCTCTAGATGTAGGTACCCATAGACAATCAAAGGACTTCTGGATTTATCAGCTATAAAACCTGCTGTTTTTCATGTGGATGCCCCTCTCCCATAGAGCCTGGGTGGGATATTGCTGGGATTCACCCACTCCCTTCTACTTTAGTCACACCTCACTTTCCTTCTTTGTCTGTCACTTTTGTGCTCCTGCAAGACACTAAGGCTCACTTTGAGATGCAGCAGCCAGCCATCCCCTTCCATCCCGCCCATCCATCCTGACATCCAGCTGAAAAGCTGTAAAAAACAATGTGCTTGATGTACTACTACTCAACAAGGCTATAAGTTTAGTACAGAGCAGTATTCAGAGGGTCCAAACTAAGTTTTTTTTCCTCGTTTCTTTACATCTCAGCAGGTCAGAAAAATCTGTATTTCCAGGGACTTCTTGCCAGGGGACAAAAGATTACCAAGTCCAAGTTCAGCTAAGATTATGCCAAGCAGAGACAAACTGCACTCAAGAAGATAATTACCCTAACAGTTTGTGGATTAAAGTAAATAGGAAGCTGTTTCCATTACTGGATACGCTCCACAACCACCAAACAGAATTAAACAGAAGGAATCTGGACGCCCCTTGAATGTAACATCTCTAGTTAGGTTGTCATCAGCAGTGCCAGAACAGATTTCTATTTCCTGGGCTTCTGAAATTGGAAACAATTACTCCATGTCTGTGTATCTCATTTGTCAGCTCACTTCAGCTATGCTTTTGCAGAGGTTAAAAGTGAAAGGTATCCAAAACCCTTATCATTCTAGAGCACTAATTAGAGAAAAAGTATGTATGGATCCTGACAGTGAAATTGCCAGTCTACAGTTATCTCTGATGTGCCCTCTGTGAAAAATGAGACTGACAATCCCACGCCACGCTGCTACTCGCACACACCTGCAATGTTTTGATGCTACTCTTCATCTTCAAATGAATGATTCTGTAAGAAGCCTACCTGGATCCATTCCATCTGCAACAAAAAGGCATCCTATGAGAGCCTAATACTAGATGGGCTCTTCATGGGAATCCTTGATGAATGTTCAGGAGTGGGTGAGATTAAACTCCAAGATGATTCCTTGTAGTCCATGAGGCCTAAAAAAGGTGGTGTGATAATCTGAAGTCCACAGTGCACCAAAACAGAAAAATCCAGTGTTAGAAAACCATGTTTCAAGATGGTAGGCAATGAGGAAAGCAAGGAGAAAGTTGATATCACTGACTTGACAACTAAAAACTCTTTTGATGAAATGGAAGATCCTTCTGCCAAAATGAAGTACATATTCTTGCTGGAAACACAGGAAGCCCAACCAAGAGGGTTCTCGTGTATCAGCCATCGTCTGTCAGAATTGATACTGCTGTTATTCCTCGGCTGTTAACAGACTATCCCATGCCATTCCATTACCCTTCAATATCCAACATTTCCTCAGATGTGATAGGTTTGGATTTCTTTTCACTAATCCCAGATGACTCAGAGTATTATCCTCCTGTGTGTTTAGATAATCTTGCATCAACTTGAACAAGCAACATGGTTGGCAGCATCACCACACCAACTAGTCACCACAAAATCAGTATGCACGTTAGCTCTTGCAGCAGGTCCTCCAGAAGGAACGAGAGAGGAGTTAAAACCAGCAGCAGAGGCAGTGCTCCTGACATCATCTGACTGGACTGAAAAAAGAGGCAGCACTGGTACTCCAGGAAAAAGTGCAGAGCTGATGCTTGTATCTCTGGAACTTCAGCTTCTTGCAAGTTATTCTTATACTCCTTGAAAGGATTTGCCTTCTGGAAAACTGAGTAAGAACAGAAGTGATAAATTTTTTCCTTGCTTATTAAATAGCTAGTGCAGGAGAAGCCCCTTCAAATGCCTTCTATGCTTCCATATTTTTCTCAGGAAACAGAAATTTTGTTGTTGGATGGATTCCACAAGGGTTTATTTAAGAGTGTGACAGAGCACTGGGATAGGCTGCACAGAGAGGTGGAGTATCCTTCTCTGGAGATTTCAAAACCCACCTGGACACTTTCCCATGTAACCTACTGTAGGAACTTGCTTTAGCAAGCAGTTGGACTATCTCCAGAGGTCCCCTTCCAATTCTTATTTTATGATTCTATGATTACCTGATTTCTAGTACTAGGTGTTATTATGTAATTCTATAGCAGTGTGAAAAATGGAACTAATGCAGCGAGTATGTTTATTTTAAAGAAAGTGCTTGAAAGAAACCTCCTGCATCACACTGAGTATTATTCAGAACAAAAAATAACTGATTTCCTAGCAGAGCATTTTCTTAAATATCTTACAAGCCAGGGGGATTAAGAATACTGAGCCCCAGCTCTCTGCCTTCAGGTTCAAGAACCACCACAAATTGCAGGTCTGGGTTATATTTCAAGAGAACTTATAACCACTTAGCATAGGACACTTATGTCTGGCAGAAGTGTTGGATGCATGAGTTAAAGAAGAAACAAGAGGAACAGCTTCTCTCTTTATGCATGGCGACAATTTCCAAACCAGTGTTTCACTAAGATACAGGCTAACTTTCAACCAAAAAATAAAACTCCATTGCACTAAAGGTCAAATTTAACCAGATAATCTGGACTGTGACACAGTCAAGTAATTCAGTACAAGCAGACACCAAGAAAGCAGCTTCAAAGAACCAAAGCATATGTTTCAGAACAAATTTAGTAATCCCCTGTCCAACTCCAGTGCAACAGTGAGGAGGACCACTCCTGTCTCTGACTATATACAATTCCAGTAGAGTGGCTGGGCAGTCTAAACTCTCCGTGGCCAAGCTGGAAAAAGGAAACTTAGGAAAGGACACTTCAAAAATTTAATTTAAGAAAGAAAGTTGGCTCCCAGTGAATAGAGAATTGCTGGAGTGATGCACGCAGGCAGGCTTGCTCAAGTCACTTTCCCATGTATGCAAAAAACTGGACTCCTTGCTGAGAGCAAGTCACACTGAACGTGAAGGTGGTGGGGCTGTTCCATTGCACGCCAAGAACTCAGGAATGTGCTTCAGCTGGCTTCTGCACGGGCCATTAGATCTTCCAAAGCATTCTGTTGGTCATTGTTATGTAATAATAAGACTTCCTTAATGTCCTTTAGTTCAAAGCCCATTTCTTTAAATTGACTCATTAGTTGGAGAAGTTCCGTGATCTGAAAGAGACAGACAATTATTTGCAAGAAAAACAGAGGATCAGTGCTCAGTCTTTGTCAGATCTGGAATTTAGCACAAAGACAGTCAACAGCAAGCAGACACTCCATAGGGTCAATTCCCACTCCTTAAGTACAGCCCATACAAGTTCAATTTGAAGAAAAGTCTACTCCCATGACAGTCACAGAATCACAGAATGGTTTGGGCTGGACAAGACCTCTAGGACCACCCAATTCCAACTCCCAGCTATGGGCAGGGATGACTCCCACTATGCCAAGTTGCCCGGCCCATCCAGTCCGGCAGAGCTCTGTCTCTGTATGCAGCAACCCACTGGGCCTCATTTTCAATTTCCAGCATCTGCAGTTCTGAATTTCCAAGTCTTCTTCAACACAAAGCTTAGTCCATGGGAGTGTGCCTCTTAGTAAACAAATTCATCAGCCTGTCCCAATTCAGACACCCAGATCAATGTCTCCCTGCTCCCCATCCAGCAACTCCCACTGCTACTGCAATTTTTTCGAGTTATTTTGACTTCACAATGACACAACAGCCTTTGCTATCAAATGGCTCTTCCAAATCTAGGGCAAAACTGGGATATTACCAGAATCCTTTTGGACACAGTGTGCTAAACTACCAACATCAAACACAAATCCTAACTGAGCTCTGAAAAAATAGTGACAAGTAGCAAAACAACTCAAACTTCTATGAACATTCTGCTACGTGCATTGCCTCCACTTCAGAGGGGAAAAACAGACTAAAATGGACAATCAGGAAATTAGTTATTTCCAATTTGCAGAGGGTGAGGGGGGAATGGGAGGGCTAAGCCTCTCGCAAATCTGTTTTCTAAACACTGTCATTTCTCTTATCTTCATACTGTTTCCGTTTACAAGCTCATCACTAGTTGTATATGAATGTTTGTGGGGACAAGACAGCAGCTCTTAAGATTTCCTGCAATAGCTCAGCACACAACAGCTTGGCATACACTGAAAAGCCATTCCACCATCCCCTGTCCCGGCTACCTATCTGTTCCTGCCTCTGTACCTTTGGTGCCTCGAAAGCACATACACAGCATAAACCAGGCCCACAGAAACTGTATTTTCCAGCTTGTTTCAGACAGATACCTAACTCAGTTTGCTGAGCAGTCAGGCAGATGCATTTATACAACAGAGGAAACTCATAGCCAGGACAAGCTGGCAGGGTTTTGGAAATAATTTGCTGCTTCTGAAGTTAACTGTCTCTGAACCAAGCACCCTGCCAAAAGAGGACACTTTATTCAAAACATTGCAACCAAAATAAACTGCGTCCTTAAAAAAGTCTTCCCATAAAAATGCATGCAAGTAATGGTAAATAAAGCAGTGAATAACTGTAACACTTCGACACACATCACCACATGGATATTTTTTGATAGTTAGTTCTGAAAGCAGGTCAGCATTACCATGAAGCTAGAATTACATCCATCTCTTTAGATGAACTACTGTTGGAATTCCCTTTCATGGTGCATTCTGACTAATGTTTAGGATAATGTGCCCTCACCTTCTCCTCTGAACACTGGTGCATCTCCAAAGCTGCTTCAACAAGAAGTGGATCAAAGCCCTTTTCACAAAGCTGTCCATGTGCAAACAGGTAATCCAAAACCTAAGGGAAAGAAAAACTAAGTTCACAGTGACATTCACAGCATGTGGTTGTACATCCAGAGGAACTGAGCAGGACTCCATTCCAGGGAATAAGGTAAAACTCTCCCTACTCTATATTGAAATGACTTGTAAGAGTTCAGAAAAAGGAAACAAGTCGTTCTGCATTCTTTGTTCTTCATCTTCCATTTCCAGTCTTCTGTTCCTAATCACTGAGCAAGGGCAGGAATTTAAGATCAACTGTGCTTTTTATACTACACATATTTTTAGTGATACTGTAGGTTCAGCTGTCAACCTAAGTCAGCTTTCAGTTTCCTCTCAAACTGAAGAGCTAATGCAACCTGAAAGCAGTCAGCTTTTAAGAATATCTCAACGTATCAAAAAGCTGCAAATCCCAGCTCACACTCCCAGAAACTGTTGCCACTGTGCTTAACCCTTCTCAGCTTTGAGAGGTAGAAAGTCAGGTAAGAAAAAGGTAGCACTAAGAAAAAGAGAGAAAGCAGCCTGCAAATACAGCAGGATTTAAAACTGCCCTCCAAGCAGACATTCTTCTGTTTGGCACTACAACTTCTTACACAGCTCAGTTCACAGACAGTTGGCAAGCAAAGCAGATCTACAAGCAGCCAAATCCCACACAGAGCAGAAGCTACTGAGGCATTCCTCCACCCAAGGTGATGTTCCACACAATGCACAGAGAGCACAGGGCACACAAAGTCTGGCCACACTCCTCTTGCTTCAAAATGTTTCTTTGTTTGAAGCTGATCCAAGACCCAGAGCCACACTTCAATCTGCTGAGCTTTATGCTCTGTGACCTGGTTTTATCAAGTGTTCCAGGCAACACAAGGCAGGAAGCACTATAGTCAGAGCACACAAAAAAGTCGGTCACTGCTGCCTTTGAGAGCCTTTTCTGGCTGCAGTAAGCCACAAGAGCAAATCTCCAGGGAAAGGCATCAGCAGAACAATACCTTGCGCTTAGAACAAGGGAATGTGCTTGGTTTTAATCACACTACACAAAACAAGGCATAGATCCATGCTAAGCTTCCTCTGTATTGTTTTGTAGTTCCTAGGAAGACTGAGCACCTGTCTTAGCCCTTACTGAACCTAAGGGCTCCTTTCCCAACCTCAGCTGTGAGGCAGTACCCACAGGTACAGCTGCCTTAGGCAGTGTCTCAAACAAAAACTTGTACAGATGCTCTTTAGTTTTGGAAACCTGTTCTGAGAGGTGACAAGTTCTCTGGCAGTTCTGCAAAACCACTGTTAAAATAAAGCATTCCCCTCTCCTCCATTTTGCAAAACCAAGGCTGTATCTCAGCAGAATCAGAACGTGAAGATTCTTTTTCCCCATGCAAGCTCTTACCTGGTCAATGTTTTGTCCCTTCTTCTTCATGGCTTTCAGGACATTCTCAGGTGAATAGCCCATGTTGACAACTGTCTCTACGCACTGCCTCTCGCTAGCAGAGAGAGCCTGCTGTAACTCTGGAAAAGGGACACTCAGCTGCTTTGTGCAGGTCACGTTGTTGGGCACTTTAGACACTGGGAAATTTTGGTGTGTTACCTAGAAAGGAAAACCCAGAAGCTTACGTGATGTTCATCTTTTATATTCCCTTAGTTCCCTGTTCCTGTGCCAAACTAGGATATCCCACAAAAAAAATAATCAGTTAGTTGGAGTCTTCCAAGACTGCCCTTCAGAACCTACTCACCATTAAGACGAAACCAAGCACTGTCAACAGTTCAACTCCCACCACAGTCTTTCCTCTCAAAGAAAGATTTCATTACCCAGATTTCCTGCTATATACTAAAACTTTGCAACTGCAAAGATCCATATGATACGGGCAATCCCTTTACCTTGGAGGAAGTGTAAAGATTGCTTCCCTTAACCTAAGTTTACTCACTGCCTAAGATTTTCAGTATTCAAAGAAACATTACTTAAGGAACCACTTCAGTAGCTTTGCATAAATACCACAAAGAATGTCAGAACTTACCATAGGGATTTCTGTCTCCTTGTCTGGGTGTACCTGTTGGACAACAAATAACGTGATGAACATTACACATTGCCACTATTAGGAAAAAGGTTTCATGAAGAAATCAGGGACTGTGGCTACCATATTAGGTATGACAAGTATGTGGGTTAGACAAGTTATGCAGACATATGTAGTTATAGAATAGCCACAGAATCGTTTGAGTTGCAAGGGACCCTTAAAGGTCACCTGATCCAATTCCCCTGCAATGAGCAGGGACACCTACAGCTCCATCAGGTGCTCACAGCCCCTCCAGCCTGACCTTGAGTGTCTCCAGGGACAGGGCATCCACCACCTCACTGGGCAGTCTGTGCTAGTGCCTTACCACCCTTTTAAAAAACTTCTTCCTCATATCCAACCTAGATCTTCCCTCTTTTAGTTTGAAACCATTTCCCCCTATGCCACCACATCAGACCCTGCTGAAGAGTCTATCCCCCTTCCTTCTTGTAGCCTCATTAGATAGTGGAAGACTGCTCTCAGCTCCCTCAGCCTTCTCTTCTCCAGGCTGCACAGCCCCAGCTCTCTCAGCCTGTCCTGGCAGGGAGCTGTTCCAGCCCTCACCATTTGTGTGTCCCTCCTCTGGACGCTCTCCAACAGGCCCCCATCTCTCCTGTGCTGAGCACTCCACCTGTGGCCGCAGTGCTCCAGGTGAGGTGTCACAGCGCAGAGGGGCAGGATCCCCTCCCTTGCCCTGCTGGCCGCGCCGCTTTGGATGCAGCCATTATAAGGACTGTTTGTTTTCTCAGCACTCTATAAGTAGATTACATTCTAAGAAGGATGTGCTCCTTCTCCAATAATTGCAAACTTTTTCCATCACAGTGACAGCTACAACCTCACACAGCTCTGTAACATGCTGACTCCTCTTCAGTTCTTGACCTAGCGGCTTGCTGAATGACACTGATGGGTTCTGAGGTCAGTGCCTAGAAACGTCTATTGATGTATATATATTTTTCACTCTGACGAGGGTTAAGAGAAACATACACCCTCCCCCCCATCTTCTCTACTTTCAAAGCACTGCATTTGATGTCATATATAAACAAAATGGCATACCAGTTGAACATTTTCACCAACTGTCCTGTTCCCAACAGCTAACGATACTTATCTTTGACAGCAAAACCTGGTACTTCCTCTTAGTAAACATTTGCTGAGTTGAAAAGGAGCTAAGTGCTTACTTCAGGTCCGACCTGGTTTCTAAAGCCAGCATCTCCCACAACTATTTCTAAAAGCCCTGCACTGATCTCAACCCAGTCGTAATGACTTGTCTATCACTTGGTTCTATTTGTCCCATTCTAACAGTCCTGAGGGTAGAAACTTGGGGGAGACTGCAAGAAACCACCTCATGGGACTATTTCATGTATCTCATCACAAATAGGAGATGTTAAATGATAACTGAGTATCTGGCAGCAGAAAAGTAAGCAATATGGAACAGGCCCTCTTTGGGAAGTTCCAGTCAGACAGCCCAGAAATTACACATCTTCAGTACTACGTTCACTTCAGAGAGGCCACCCATGTCCTTTCTGTTCTCTTCAACCTCCACATCAGCCTGGGATCCAACCTGCACTAGGGCTGCACAACTGTTCCATTTCTGCAGAACCAGTCTGCCAAGGAGCACAACCAACAGCTGACATAACCAACAATTCTGACTTCGTCTCTCTCCTTTTCATACTCTGGAGATTTTTGTTTCTCTATTTGCATTTACTTTCATTTCTTGCAACTCAGGTAATTTTCCATCAACTAAGACCTTAATAAGGAAATATAAAGCAAGTATATTCAGAGTCTTCAATCTTAAAAAGAAATAAGTGGTTCTGTCAACACACCAATTTCTTGGCTTTGTTATTTCCAAATACAAAGTTTCAAATTCTGATCTAAATTCCTCCTCCTTATAAGTCTTTGGATTTTTTTTACTCTTTGTTTCTTCTCTTAATATTATTCCAGAGAATACATTTCTGCTCTTGATCACGATTTATTCTAGCATAGAGATAAAAATACTCAGAGTGAGAATTTGGCTATTTTAAGGCCCATCTATCTAGTTGTAAATGCTTTTTCACATTAATCCCTAGAGACTCCTCCTGCTTCAAAAATTCACCTGAGCTACATACAGTGACAGAATCTCCTCCCAAAACTTGATTTATAGCAGTAAGCACTTGCTCAGCACACTGCTACTTCTGCCAAAGCTTACTGCATTATGCTTGTTCTTGTGATCAATAAACACCTCTTCTGCTGTGCTCTGAAGAATACACTAATTGCCAGAACACTGTATTTCTCAATAATGCATTAACCTAAGCCAGAAAAAGAGATGAAAGAACAAAGAGACTGAAACACTGCCACTTGCTGTAGAGCATATGGTGCTAGGAAAAAAACAAAACAAAAAATAACCATACAGCATGTCAGTAAGACTTCAGAACCACTGATGCACTGTTTATCAGACAGAAGCCTTCCAATTTCTCAGTTAGTTTTAGAGTCAGCTAGAGGACTTGACTACAAACTTTCCATTAGACTTCATGGGTATTGGTGCCCAGATCTTAAGTTCTTTGGAAAACACAGTCCATGAGTTTACTCAAATCAGATTTTGTCAGGAAGAAATGGGATGAAGAAATCTGTGTGTAACAGTCTGAGCTTCATACTGTCAACATAAAGACTTTTCGAACTGAAGAACTTCCCACATTAACGAAGAACTACTGTACATGATCTGTCCTATCTACACACCACACACATTAAAAGAAGCTTAAAAACTAAGCTTCTGGATGTTTTAGAATCAACATTTGCCTCCACACCTCTGCATCACCCCCATACACATAATTTTAATCCACTGTATTTTACCGTGGTCACTGTGCTTCGTTCTTCTGTACACAGTGTTGACAAAGCCAGGGACGGCAGTCTGGGTGAAGAGGATAATGTCGATGTCTCCATCCCACTGTCCTCATTTACAGCAGAAAGATCAACCATATGGTGTCCATTCAGTTCGCTAGCTTTATTCTGAGCACAGGCCTGCAAAGAGCTGAGAAAAGTGCCATTGCGGAGACAACTAGTGCTGTGAAAAGTGCTCATGAGCTTCGACGACTTTTGATCACTCTCATCGGAGTCAAGTTTAGGAAAGGACAGGGATTTGATATTGCTCACTGAAGTGATAGGGGACAGAGACACTTTGGAAGACAAGGACATCTTTTCACAGTTTCCCAGTTGCGGTAAAGTGATAAAGCCATTGGGTTTGTGAAGGGGCTTGAGGTCCAGCGCAGCCCTTTCTATGGATGCCAAAACTTCCTGATCTTGTAACACAGACTCAGACCTTCCTTTGGGCAAGCTGTTGTCTAACAGTTGGGCAACAACTGGCCCAGTAGTACCAACATGAATTTCAAGAATGTTTTTTAATTCCTCCTTATCATCGATAGTTTTTAATTCCAGTTTGTCAAATGGGTCTTCTTCACATTCAAAATCAGCTGGGTTGAAATCTGCTTTTGGATGAGGTGGACTAAGAACTTTTTGCTTCACAGCACTGCTGTTGGCTGGAGTAGGAGTAAGAATACTATTGTGCTGCAAACTAGCAAGTATGGGGTTAATAGGTGGAGGCATGGCCTCGGGGCAAGGTCCCTCTGGGAACCCCATTCTGTTGTTGTCCTCTGGAGCAACTTTTGAGTTTGCTATTGCTTCTTCAGCCTTGCGTTCAGCTTCTTTCTGGGCAGCTTGAATTTTTTTGATATCTTCAGCCCACTCAATTGTTTTCTTTTCCAGGGAGAAGTCATACTGAGAGGAAAGGAAATGGGGAAAAAAATGAACATAACTTACATAAACATGTAAGAATCACAGTCACTACTTTAACAGCAACTTAAGTAACAGAGCAAGAG
>JAOWBP010001515.1:51160-66712 GCA_028571105.1 Tragopan temminckii | reverse complement strand
CTGGGATTCCTCCGGCCCAAGTGCAGAACTCTGCACTTTGCCGTGTTGAACCTCATCAGGTTCACCCGGGCCCACCTGATCATCCACCTGCTCACACCGCACACAGCTGGTATCCCGGCTGCCCTCCTGTAGCAGTGATAGGGTCAGGCATTCTTTGCAGCCTGAGACGTGAACTGCGGCATGGCCATTCATGCTTTCAGTCTGAGTCTCCACGTCCCCTTTAGCAACAGCTCGCCGCCATGTGGTGACCACGGTTGCACCTCGGTGCGTCCAGAGAGCAACGCCCTGTTAAGTGACCTGTTAAGCACTAACCCCCCCTCCTACATGACAAGGTGCCTCGCCCTTGATTCGCTTGGGGTTTGTCCTGAAAATCACTCATTTCACAGTGAGATAACAACCAGCCTTCCTGTGTAGTCGCGCCAATAGATGCCTTACTGTTTCACCTTGTCTGAATGGCCTACATGAACCACACACCCTGACTCCTCCTCTCCGTTCCTGAGGCTTTTTCAAAGAAAAGGGCGTGAATGCAGAGCTGTTGCCCTAGCAATGCCCACTTCACGTTAGCTGCTCTCACGAGAGCTGCTGGGCTGCTCTGTTATCTCGGAAGTTACCCCTGGATGAAGGAACCCCCCTGTACCTCGCGATCAGCCACTGCGGCTCTAGCTGGGACAGCTCCAAAGCAGCTAACCTTGGCGATCAAGGGCTGCTTCTTCTTTATGTGCAGTTAGTTATCCTTTCTCTTTGTAGACATCTCTTTAGTATGCCAAAAAAAGTAAGTATAAAGTGGAAATGATGCAAGGTATTTGGCATTTGAATGCTTGGGACATGGAGACGAAAGTAAGTAGTACTCCCATGGGTTGTAGAAATGAGATTCTAATGATAATTCATCAGTGAGACAACTCCTACCATACAAAATAACTCATTTCCATGACAACAGGCTGTGGCCATGGAGGGTGTCTCAGAGACAGACATGATCCCACAGGACTGGCATTTATTTACTCGACTGCTTTTTTTACTCTCCTGAAGCCAGACTTCAGCATCTATGAAGAGAAGGAGGATGAGAAGCTTATGTGGACACTGAGTCAGAAAATGGAGATGACATTAGCGGCTTGAATTCCTTCAGGCTGGGAAAATTTGTCACAGAATCAAAATGTTCAGCCTTTTCCACTGAGAAGAAGAAATGCTGTTTTTAATTACACATTGTCTTCTAAAACAGAATTCTTCTAACCATAAAACCAAGGAAAAATATAAAACCAAGTAATTTTTGCTGGCTACTGATGCACTTTCGTATGATCATAAGGCTGTTAGGGTATCCAGGTAGGCTACTAGATAAAATGGATTGGAGTCAATATGTTGATGTATTTCACTGCTATATCAATATTCACTGACCCTTGAAAAAGTCACAGGTGTTTCAGATACGAAGGAAAGAAACGGTCCTGAACATGTACTATATTTTCTATGTGATACATGTGTGTTCCAGGAGTAAAGATTCAGAAAGTCTTCTTACAGTGTCCAGACTGATTTTCGGTAAAATCAATCGCTTATCCAATTAAGCTCCAAGATTTTAGATCTGGCATTCAAAAAAGAGTGTGATTATAGTGAACTGGATGAAGAGAATGGCTACATATGAATTACTCGCACTCTCTACAGATGAGAGAGCTGTGTATACTTGTGTGTTGGTTCATGCTTGTGTGACTCTAGGTACAGTAGTTGCCACAGCAATCATGCGGCTACCAACTCAAGGAAAGCTCTTGAGTGTTTGTGCACATAACAACTTGAGACATTAAGACAGCTGCACCTGAAGTATCAGGTTGTACTCATATTTTTCTTTGCCCTGTGACCTGACCTATTTAATTTTTATCCAGTTTGGCGCACATCTTAATGCACATATTTAGGTATATAAATTTAAGCTTGTAGTCTGAGAAACAAGTCAGTAAGGGAAATAAACATAAAACCTATTTGCTGTCTGTCTGTAAATGACACAAAGTTACTTTTCAACAAATGAATCTTTCACTTAAAACAATCTGAATAGGCTATGTCGTCATTCATGTCATCAAGACGAAAGAGAAAATGTGTCCTTGACTTCCAGGCAAAAGACAGAACCTACTTTATTGAAACTTCTGCACTTCAAGTATTGCAAGGAATCTTTATGGTAATTATATTTTTCCTACTGTTGAAAAACTAGATTGTTAAGAGAGTAGACATACTTATGCCAGCTTTTAATACAGATTTATGTAATAAATTCTGTTATGAGTAAGTGGAGTCTATTTCAGGAACTTTTGAGTGTGTAATAGATTTCAGCATTAGATTGAGGCCTTCAATTTTCGGCCACCCTCTCTCTCATTTTATTTGATTTATTATTCTCAATTCCAATTATATTGTGTTATATCGTGTTATCTTGCATTCCAATATCTTACATAGTAAATTAGTTACTTTCTCCTCAGATCATTGCTGCTGTTTTGTTTTTAGGCCTTTCTGCCTATCCTTTTTCACTTTTCCCCTTTTCCCTTTCCCAGTGTGTGGGTCTGTAGGTCCCCCCATCCCTCTAGTGATGGAACCAGGCTGAACCAGACTGCAAGCAGTTGACACCTATCTTGTCCATTTGTTCTCTAAACCTATCCTGCATATGCATGTGATGTAGATCAAACTGATTGATCTCAGATGAGTCTATTTAAAGCATATCACTCCTGGGCTCTCACAGTCATTTTTTGCAGTTTTTTTGAGTCTGTTGCTGCCACCCACATTTAACCTAGTACAACAGGATTCTTCAGCTGTACCAGTATTCAACTCCCACTTCTCAAGTTGTCAAATAGCTTCTCAAGCAGTCAAAAGCCTTAAAGTATTAGCAGAGTTTTGCTTTCAAGCTGTTTGCAGGTAGCTAAAATGTAGTTATGCAGAAGAAGAGAGGAAAAAATAAAATGGGTTATTTATTGATATAGATAGGCAGATCTCATTAAATAATATGTTTTAAGTGGCAATTAAAATACTGCGTAGCAAGGGAGAATAAACTCCTTTTCATCTTCTCCTGTCCTGTTTTACTGACATTGATAGAACTTCACTGCCCCTCCTACACTGCTCACTGCATACCTGTTTATGTTCCAAACTGCTTTGCAGTCTGCATGCAGGCATCACAGCAGAACTCCAGTTACCTGTAGCTGCATGTACCTGCAAGCGGTTTTACAAGTATTTACAGTGCATTTGCTAGATATTTTTCTGCTTGCACGCAGAGTACCAAAGATTGTAAGAATATTTCTAGTTTATGTAATGACATTTTTAAGATTCTGTTCTAGTTCTCATATGCAGTATATAAAGACTTTAAGTTAGTTTATATTTTATGATTTGCAAAAAATTTTAAAGCATTCTTCCTAATTTGCTCTTTAAATTAAAAGCTCTTTACTAAGATTACTTCTCTTAATGGCAGAAGATGTCATAACTGACTTACTTTTTTATCCCCTAGGCAGTTAATTACACAAGTCTCCTATGGTATTCAAACACCTGCAATGAAAAAAAAAAAAAGAAAAAATCCAAGGCTCTTAATATTAAATAATGCAAATAAAAATTAATGTCTTCTGTTAATGTCTCAGGGCAGTTCTAATTTTACACCTCTTTTCTGTTTTCCTCAGTTCCATGTTAACACTCTTGGGATAGGCTGTGCTGTAATTCTATTTGTAGTTTCAGGGATATTCCAGGATATATGTGTGAATAGGGAATTATTACAATACAGTTCCATTACAGATGGCACACTGTATTCTTAGTTCTTGCTGCCTACATTAGGCACAAATGCAATAAACTTCCATGTTCCTGGTATCCAAAGCAATGCTCAAAAAATGCATGTATGTTTCTTACAAAGATTCAAGTATTTGGGAGAAGTGACTGACAGTCTTCAAGGCTGTGCTATTATTCAGCAAAACCTGGACAGACTGGAAAGCTGGGCAACAAGAAACCAGATGAGTTTTAACAAAAGCAAGTGCAAAGGGTTGCACCTGGGAAGGAATAACCACAAGAAACAGTACAGTTTGGGACATGATCTGCTGGAGAAGAGCTCTGTGGAAAAGGATCTGGGGGTCCTGGTTGACAAGAGGTTGGCCGTGAGCCAGCAGTGTGCCCTGGTGGCCAAGAAAGCCAATGGAATCATGGAGTGCATTAAAAAGAGTGTGGCCAGCAGGTCAAGGGAGGCGATCCTTCCCCTCTACTCTGCCCTGGTCAGGCTTCACCTGTGGTACTGTACCCAGTTCTGGGCCCCTGGTACAAAAAATACACGGATCTCTTGCAGAGAGGCCAGCAGAGGGCCACAAAGATGCTAAATGGACAGGGGCACCTCCCCTGTGAGAAAAGGCTGAGTGACCTGGGTCTGTTCAGCCTTGAGAAAAGAAGACTGAGAGGGGATCTGATTAATGTTTATAAATGTCTGAAGTGTGAGAGGCAAAGGGACATGCCAACCTCTTTTCAGCAGTCTTTGGGGACAGGACAAGGGGAAATAGCCATAAACTTGAGCATAGGAAGTTCTGCACCAATATGCAAAGGAACTTCTTCACAGTGAGGGTGATGGAGCACCGTAACAGGCTGCCTAGGGAGGTTGTGGATTCTCCTTCTCTGGAGACATTCAGGACTCGCCTGGATGCCTACCTGTGCAGCCTGCTGTAGGAAGCCTGCTTTGGCAAGGGGGTTGGACTTGTCATAGGAGGAGATCAGATTAGTGAGGCAGAACCTGCCTTTAAGGATGGGCCTTTTATAAGCCCATCTTTACTGGGTGTGATTGCCTAGATGTCCTGCACATGGTAATTGCCAAGCTCCAGTTAACTGGGACCTTCACAGTTAACCAGGACTGCTCATAAATTACTGAAAGTGGCTTAGAAAGCACTTCCACCACCTCTTTCAGCACTCTTGTAGGGATTTCTTCTGTCCCCATAAATTTGTGAGTGTCCCAGTAGTGTAAGAGATATTTAATAATTTCCCCTTGGATCATAAGTGCTTCATTTTGCTCTCTGCCTCTGCCTTCCAGCTCAGTGAGCTGGGCACCATAAGAGTAAAATAATAATCAATAAATACTGAGGCAAAAAAGGCGTTAAGTATCCTAATTTTTTCCCCTTCACGTGTCAATGCTTTTTCACTCTCATCTAATCAAGGATGGAGTTTCTCCTTAGTCCTCGCTTTCTTGTTTACATACTTATATTAAAAAAATATCCTCTATTGTCTTTTACTGTAGTGACCAAGTAAACCCTAGTTGAGCTTTGGCTCTTCCAGGCTTATATGTACATAACCACACAACATCTCTGTATTCTTGAGTTACTTGCCCTTTCTTTCTAAAGGTCATAAACAACTTTTTCTTTTTTTTTTGCCTGAGTTCCTGGTATCAGTTTGATTAAAAATCTGAAAAGGCAGAAACTTACCATCAGGGGAAAGAGGATTGACCAACTTTGTTGTGGAGTTTCTGTAACTTTAAAGAAGATATGAGAGAGGCAACAGGAATTTGTAGGCCACAGTAGTCACCCAGATAGAACAAGTAATCAGCTGAAATTCACTATGAAATGGCACCATGAAATGCTCTCCTCCCTACTGTAGGCTGAGCCAGTGTGTACGCCTTGAGCTACTGTGCAGGATTATTTCTAGCCTCATAATCACATTTGGTTTTTAAGGATGCAATGCCATAAAACTGACAGTGAGTCAGAGTAACATCACCAAAGAAACAACTAAGCAAAAACGTATAGAAGGTCTCTGAAACTCTGGAGGAGCTTTTTGATGCTGTATTTTCACTGAGTTTTACTATAGTAACTGATAGGACAATTGGTCACAGCAGAATTTACTGGGGAAAATAACTTTTTTTGTTTATTTTCTTTTGTTTTCTTTTGTTTGATTTTTTAAATTGTTGCTGCTGTTTGGTTTTATGCAAATTTTTTTTAAGTAAAGCTGTTACATGTATGCCCTTGATTTTAAATGGTAGTTCAGGCAGGTCTTAGAAGAAACATAAAAAGGAGAATAATGGTTTTCAGATCCTTTATGAGACAGTCGAAGTAAAAAATAGCATATTTTAGTACAGTAAAGCAATTAGAAATTACAATATATGTGTGTGCTATGACAATGGTGCATATTATGTACATGTAATGTTGTTATTATGGTGCATATTATGTACATGTAATGTTGTTATTTTGCTAAGGAGACTCTACTCATTCTTACAAACAAGTAAAAAGAGGTTTGTGACAAGTTTATATGCAGGATGTTGTGAAAGGTTCTGATCTGGTAAAAAAGAAAAAAAAAAAGATGTGCCTTCTGTGCTTCTTCTATTAGAATACTAATTTTTTTTTTTTACAGTTTTGCATTTAATACATGTATGGTGAGGTCTTTGTGAATTTACTGATTTTAGTGTTTAACATGTGTTCATAGTTGAACATAATTACAAAAATGATAAATGTTTTTGGAAGGTGTTCTTGATTAAGACAGGTAGTTGTTTACATGTTTTGCCCCTGGATATGGATACTAGCTCCAAATTATCTGATTTTGACTCATATTTGAACGACAGTCTTTTACTCAAATATATATTTCATTTTATGAAGAAAATGCTAGCTTTCTTCCACATCCTCACTTTTAATGGCTAGCCTTACAGGAACAGATCTCTTTTTTCCACTGTGACCAAAAGGTTGGCTTTGAGGGAGCTGGTTTGAAATACAGAGTAGGAATATTGTTCTGCAATTCTTCCTTGAACTTTCTGAACATGATTATCGCTGACAGCTTTTAATGGCATTTACTCACTGCTGAGAGAATGAATTGGATAGGTTTTTGATTCTGATCCATATTGAATAAGATGTATGCAAGAGTGTAGAACCGTAGCCACAATTATGAGATCTTGGATCTTGCTATATGGAAAAAATGTGTGCTATGCTTCATGGTATTTCATAAGATTCATTTTAATGAGACAGAGTACCGTAAGAGTTAACAAGTATTTTTATATCAGGGAGGGCTATACAAAACTGGGATACACAGTGGCAAAAATAACAATGAGTAGGGGTGATGTGTCACTTTAAAACTATGTAAATCTATTTCAGTAATGTTTAGTTAAGGACTACAATACTGCTAAAAAAATGAATCCTACTCTCTTGAAAATTAAAATACATTTTATCTCTTGCCTAGGAAAACAAGCTCAACAGATAAAATAAGAACAGAAAACAAAACTTTTTGAACATTATTTTTGAGGGAGAATAATAAATTCAACAGTACAGGGGTAGTTTAGGACTGTATATAGAAATAACTTTTCTCATGTGTGTATTGCTAGACTCTAATGTCAAAAATAAGGAGTATAAAAATGTTTTATTCTTGCTTCTTTGTCCTTAGTGTAACTTGAACGAAAGTTGAAATTCTCTCTTAAAATGTGCTGTTTTCTCTTGTTTAGCAAAGGAGTTTCTTTGGACAGACTCCATATGATTATATTTACACAAAAACTGTATTAATTTTAATTGTTTCATCAAAATATGATCCTTGCCTCCAGTGAACGTATGACTAAGGCTTCTTTTCAACTGTGTTGTTTTTTTTCTTAGCAACTTTGTTGGTACTGGGCTGAGTTTGGTTGCATAATCATAAATAAAGTCAGGAGAGGTAGGAGAGGACTAATTAACATTTGGATTACAGACAGACGGAGGTAAAACTGGAGAAGAGTTCATATCTGTGGCTCGTTTCTACCAGACACTCATCATAACAAGTGATAAGTACACCGGCAACTATCATCATGTGCAAGTGTTTTACACTTCTCAGTTTTTATGGCTATGGTAACACGAATAGAAATATCAAAAAGAATGAATAAAAAATTTTATTTTACTGGAGAGCAGTATACCCACAACCTTTAATAATGCAGAAGCATTACTGTACTTTCACCTCACTAGTTCTGCTAGTCAGATCACTAACGGGAGCTAAAGCTGTAAGTCTACTTTTGCTGCATTTCATCAGAATTCCTAGAGTCATTCTGAAAATGCCGTCACTATTAAATTAGTGTAATAGAATCATAGAACATCCTGTGTTGGAAGGGGCCCACAAGGATCGAGTCCAACCCCTGGTTCCAGACAGCACCACTCAAAATCTAAACCTTTGTCTGAGAGCACTGTCCAAACACTTCCAGAGCTCTGGCACCTGGGTCCGTGCCCACTACCCTGTGGAGCCTGTTCCATGCCCACCGCCCTTGGTGCAGAACCTGTCCATAACTCCCAGTTCCCACTCCCCTGACACAGCTCATGCCGCTCCCTCGGGCCCTGTCGCTGTCACAGAGAGCAGAGCTCAGCGCGGCCCCTCTACTACCTGTGAGGAGCTGCAGCTGCCATCAGGCCTCCGCTCAACTCCTCTGCTCTGGACTGAACACACCCAAGGACGCAGCCACTTCTCCATCTCCAGAGTAGAAGGCACATTTTTTTTTCTTTCTTTTCTTTTTTTCTGATGAATAATGAATAACGAGTCTACAAGAAAGGGCCTACTGAAACTTGCATGTTTTAGACAGAGCTGTCTTCTTTTTTCAAAAGTGCCAGTGTGGTTTCTTTCTATATATGAATGTATGCATCTTTCTGTCTCTCTATTTTTATAAGCTTTGCAAATATGATTTGGAAGTTCTGAGGACAATTAAAAGGGAATCTCAAAGTACTGATTTTACACATAATTTGTGCAGCTTACTTCCAACTAGTTTCCTGCAAGTACAGACACTGCATAAGATTAGTACATGAACTAGTAGAATTTTGGTCTCTCCTTGGGGACAATTTGATCTGTTTGGAGCACAAGTGCTTTAATGACTTAAAAATATGTTTTAAGTCTTTGTGACTATGTTTCAGTGAAAAGGCAAGCATCTTTCAAGGGGGCAGGTTTGATAAACGGTTTACTTGAAAAGAGAAAATGAGAACTATGTCTGGCATGTAACAGGTAGATAGATCACTGCATGTTAATTGTTAATTATGTAAGTGGCAATTTTCCCTTAGAATTTAACAAAAGTCTTGTCTGTATTTTTGTGGTTTGATTTGTATATGATGTGTTTAATGCCATTCAAGTAAACAGTAATCTGCTGTTACAGAATATTCAACTACATGCACACATTGCATATGACCATGGGTATTATCCTGCTCAAATCTGCAACTAGTAGCTGGTTTCAGTTAGTTCAATTTAAATCAAAACTGACTCCGTAAAAGTAACCAAATGCCCTTCAAGTGAAGGATTGTGATCACTATATTCAATTATATTTTTGCAATTGATTTTTGATGGGGCAAGAATTCACTGTAAGAATTTACTGTTGCTAATGAAAACTGATTTTTCCTATAAGAATTAAATAAGCATTTCAAGTCTTGTGGAAGTTGCTAGGAAAGGAATCCTTTCAGTACCATTAAAGGAAGATTGAACTTTGATAAGTGTTTTTAACGAAGAAATTATATAGTGATTTTTTTTAGCAAAGGAGAGCTGTAATGTGTTGTTACTAGTTATGACATGTTTCCGAAACTTACATTTGCTCTTCTGCCGTGAACAGCTGATTGTCCTATAGCTATGGTCCTCCTGTTCATATTTCTTTTAAATTAATCTGATGTCAGTGTTAATGAACTTTAGGCTCCAGCTATAAGTTTGTTACTGCCCATATGAAGTCAAATCATGACTTGTATGGACTTTGACCTGCTTAAAAACAAACAGACAAAAAAATAGCAGATGTTTCCAAAACTTCTGATTTGTCTTAGAAATGGGTAAAATGGGTATTGTGTTGTTCTTGCTCTCTGTAGCCTCACTAACAAGAATGCCTATAGTTTTACTCCCACTCTTGCACTACTCAACTTAATGTGGTCAGTGGAGATATGAAAAGCAGTGATTTAAATGTATGAATTCAAATATACTTTTTACATTTCCCTTTCATTAATGTTCATAAAACAATTTTCCATCTGGAAATTCTTACGTTATTGCTTTTCTTATGTGGGAAGCCTATTGTCTTCTTTGCTTTACACCTAGTTTTATACTTTTCCCTTTTCTGAGTTAACCACCTTTCACATTACAAGGAAATTTACATGCACATATACATACGTCATTGTTTTATCTTGTGCCATTATGGCACAATTTTACAATGAAAACAGGCATCCTCTAAGCAGAGAATAATGGACATCATTTATGGTGAACAGTATCAAGAGTAATAAAGGAAGGTTAGTTCTCAATTTGAATAACCCATTGTCAATACTATGAAAAAATGGATTCATACATTTTCTGAAAATATATAACAACAAATTTAAATGAGATCTGCAGAGCTATGAATATAAAGCATTCATAACTAACACTCTCATTTCTCTAGTCTGTATAATCTATGTGCATTTAAAAAAAATTAGTATAGAAGTGTCAATTTTTTCCTGATGGAATTACTAATTACTTTGGTTTAAAACTTTGAAAACTTTATTTCTAATAAAGAAACAATAATCTATTACAAGAGGGTCTTAAATATTATCAGGGCATAGCATACGAAATGTCCAGTTAATGGCAGTAGATCTATGCCCTTCACTTGTTATTCTTCACTGCAATTTCTACCAGCCAGGAAATGTTGTCATATATTGTTGATGAAATGTTTGTACAGTAAACCTCAGTTAACATGATACAACAACTCACGTGAATCAGACTCAAAACTGCTCTCATGCAGTTGTTGGAAATATGTGCCTCTGGGAAGGTTGCATGGCCTTGACAAATGGCACGTAGTGCAGAAACTCCCAATTTTTCATGCCTTCTAATAATGCTGAACACATAAAAGAAACAGAAAATCCTTGCCTTTAGGGTACAGAGCTTGCTTTTATGCTGTCATTTGTTCCATTTCAGGCTTTCCCAATAGCTGAATTTGTTCACAAACATTAATCATTTTCTTTTGTAAACTGACATGGAATTGTGTCTGTATTGGGCTTCTGTGGCAAGGTTTTTGTAGCTGGGGATGGCATGTTGCAGGAGAGGCATTTGTGACAAGAGCATAGAAGCTGCCCCTCTTCCAACCTGAAGGTCCAAAAAGTACCTGCTGCTGGCCAGAACTGAGCCCATTGGTGACACTAGTTTTGCCTCTGTTAGGGCAGATTTAAGAAAGGGAACAAGTATTGCACAGCAGCAACTGAGAGAAAATGTGAGAGAAGTGTTCCTGCAGGCACCGAGGCCACTGCAGGAGAAGGGCAGGAGGAGCTCCAGGCACAGAGCAGAAGCTCCCTGCAGTCCAGGGGAGACCCACAGAGGAACAGAATGTCCACCTGCAGCCTGTAGGCACTGGGCAGAGCAGATGTCCCAGTGCAGCCACGGAAGAGCCCACAGTGCATTAGCGGATGAGGCCTGGAGGAGCCACAGCCCACGGACACTCCAGCAGGAGAAGTCCAGGCCAGCCCTGCAACCCATGGGGAGCAGCCTGCAGTGAGGCAGGAGGGCTGGGGAAGATGCTGCCCGTGGGAACCCGTGTGGAGCAGTGCGTGCGCTATGGAGCTATGTTGGAGTGGTGCTTGGAGAGCTGCAGCCCGGGGGAAGCCCACGTGGGATCATTTTGGGAAGGACTGAATCCTCTGGGAGGGACCCATGTGGATCAAGAGACAGAGAGTGACCATGGAGGAGTGGTGGAGACGAAACACTGTGGACTGCCTGCAGCCTCCATCCTGTGTTCCAGGTGCCATCTGGGGGGAGGAGGTTAAAGAAGATGGATGGGAGAAATGTGCCTTTAGTTGGCTTTTAATTCCTACTGCTCCAGTCTGTTAGTAGCTGGTAATAAATTTCATCAGTCTCCCTGTACTGCATTGGTTTTACCTGTAGTGGTAATTGGTGAGTGGTGGAGATTTACCGCCTGTTAGCATGAATGCACCACATCTACTCAGCACAGACAACACCTGGAGAACTGGATTCACTTCTAGGCTCCCTAGTACAAGAGAGACATGGGCACACTGGCATGCTATTCAATGGAATGTCTATTTGGATTCCTGCTCTTATGAATTTGGATACAGGCATGTTTCCTTGATAAATTATTGTATTGTATTAATTCTGAAGATATCATTCAGTGGTTAATCAGTCACAGTATGATAATTTGCTCTTATTCATAATGACTGTATAAAATTTTGCTGTTTTTAACAATGTTTTCCTTTCCTTCCACTACAGAATTGGGCAGTCTTCTTACTGTCTTCTTGTTAAAATTAAATAGAAATGGGAAATAGTCAACTTTGTTGTGGTTTGTTTGGTTAGTTTTTTAAGAAATTAATTCAATCTTGGAGATCTACAGTACCGCTGAACAGAACTGAGAGCCTTCTTTAATTCAACATATTCAAATCTCTTTTGAGTATTATTTAAATTCATAATTGCCAAAACAGATAGTAGTTAAAGGATGGCATCATGTGGGACAGACCCCTACTCTGGAGTGACCATGAAGGAATGACAGAAACAAAGCATTATGGACTGACTGCAACTTCCATTTCATGTTTCCTCTCAATGCTTGGGAAGAAAGGTTAGAAAAGGGTGAGTGAAGGGAGGGTGTTTTAATTTGCTTCTAGTTCTCATTGCCGTGTTCTGTTATCTACAGATGATAAAGTACACCAATCTCTGTTTTGTTTGTGAAGGTGTCTGGTGAGTGGTCTCCCTGCACTCCTCTCAACACATGAACATTTTTTTTCATCATATTTTCTCCCCCTGTCCCTGACTAGAGGGAGTGAGAACATCATGATGGTGTCCATCTCCACAATCCACATATTCATTGATCTGAAGGGACAGTCAACTTCAAGAGAAGTATTTGGGACTAAACATACTGACATGCAAGTTCAGCTAAGGTATAGATGAACATCATTGTACTTTCACTCAGCTGCCTTTTTTTTCTTTTTTCTTTCTCTTTTTTTTTTTTCTTTTGGTAGGAGATAATTGTCTTTGCCTTTTGTGTGTGTGTGTCTGTGTGTCCGTGTGTGTCCGTGTGTGTGTCAAAAGTTAATTTCCTTTATATCTCTTTTTTAAAACCTCCTTCAGATAAATGAGTCCCATGGTTTTATTAGCTTCAGAACCTGTCCCTTCATTTCTTATGTTTCTAGGATTCTGATAAATCTAGAAGTGCTGAAACAACTTTTTCTTAATAAAAATTCAAGCTACAGGTGCAAAGAAAAAGATCCTGGTTTGGTTGATTGCAATGACAAAGAGCTCATTTCAAATCTCTAATTTTTTTTTCTACCTTATTCTCCCCCAAATCAAAACTCAGTCAATATATGGGATATTTTTGTCTCATTTCAGTTCAATTTCTTTGAGACTGTGAACTGACAGCAGCTATGAATTGATTAAGTCTTATTTCAGTATTTTGCATTATTCATCATTTTGAATCCGTGTCAATATTTCTTTCCTTGGGGTTTTGACAATCAATTCTCTACCACACCTCTAGCTTCTTAAGCACTTGAATACATGTTCTTTTTTTCTTTTCTTAGCTCATCTCGGTACATTTAGGTATATCACCCTTGTCTTTCTTTTAAATGCCATTTTCCACAATGACATATGGCTGGATAATACCTTGCATGTTGTTTATCTCATCAGTACAGATAAGTCAGATAGTCCAATAGCACTCAAATTTTCTGATAACATAAACCTAATGTATTGTACTTAAAAATCATAATTCTTTTTTGACACGTGGCTGTTTTTTTTTCGACAGATACCCATATTATCTATATGGATCTCTTTTTAATTTGATGTATTTCTGCAAGTGCCCTTCAAGTCATACAGGCAAGTACATATTGCATATCCTCATATCATCTGGCACGACACAAAGTATGTGCAATGAGACATCTGGGAAGACAGGGCTCAAGAGCAAATCACAGGCTGTGTTAACTGCTAAGGGTATAGATGGTAGAGTGGATGGAGCCTGGCTATGCTATACTTGGCTGCAGAAAGGTGTCAACCTGATCTTTTCTTTCTAAAAACTAAAAATGAGGATTTCTAAGAACATCATATGGAGGGACTGTTCAGCCTACAGAAAACATTCAGGGAAGATTTCATCAATGCATGCAAAATACCTGAAGGAGCAGAGCAAAGAAGTTGGAGAGAGGCTCATTCCAATTGTGTCCATTGGCAGGCTAAAAAGCAATAGGCACAAACTGAAACAAAGGAGATTCCATTTAAATGTTCAGAAAGACTTTACTGCACTCAGCACTTACACATATTGCCCATAGATCTAGTGGAGTCTCTGGAGATCTTTGAAACCTTTAGAACATAGAATCATAGAATCATAGAATGGTTAGGGTTAAAAGGGACCTTTAAGATCATCTAGTTCCAACCCCCCTGCTATAGGCAGGGACACCTCCCACTAGACCAGATTGCTCAAAGCCCCATCCAATCTGGCCTTGAATGCCTCCAGGGAGGGGGCATTCACAACTTCACTGGGCAACCTGTTTCAGTGTCTCACCACCCAAAGTAAAGAATTTATTCCTAATATCTAGTTTAAATCTACTCCTGTTTAAACCCATTTCCCCTTATCCTGTCACTACATGTCCTTATGAAAAGTCTCTCTTCAGCTTTCCTGCAGGTTCCTGAAGGTAGTGAAAAGCTGCTGTAAGGTCCTCCCAGAGACTTCTTATCTCCAGGCTGAAGAGCCCGAACTCTCAGCCTGTCCCTGTAGGGGAGTTACTCTAGCCTTCTGATCATCTTCATGGCCCTCCTTTGGACCCACTCCAACAGCTTGATATCCTCATGTTGGGAGCCCCAGAACTGTATGCAGTACTTCAGGTGGGGTCTCACAAGAGCAGAGTAGAGGGGCAGAATCACCTCCCTCAAAATGCTAATTACACTTTTCCTGATGCATCCCAGGATACAGTTGGCCTTCTGGGCTGCAAGTGCACATTGCTGGCTCATGTTGAATCTTTCACCAACTGACACTCTGAAATCCTTCTCCTCAGAGCTGCTCTCAAGCCATTCACTGTCCAACTTGTACTTGTCTTGGGATTGCCCCAACCCAGGTGCAGAACCTTGCACTTGGCCTTGTTAAACTTCATGAGTTTGGCATGGGCCCACCTCTCAAGTCTGTCCCTCTGGTTGGCATGCCTTCCCTCTAACGTGTCAACTGCAACACTCAGAACTTCACCAGTCTGCCATGGCCTTTCAAATATGATCCTGGGAAGCCTGATTTATGTGACCTGCTGGAACATCACAACGGCCAAGGTGACTTGAAGAGCTCCCTTTCAACTTTTGTGGACTGCTCAACTTGTATAATGACTTTTTTTCATTACAGTGACAGTTGATCCTTCAGGCTAGCCTATCCTGGTTATCTTTTGATACATAAAAAGTTAAAAGTAGTTGCACAAAGGCATTAAATTATCTCTGATTCATGACCTAATTTCCCAGTGAAGTCCCCGGTGACTGGAAAAAGGTAAACATGGCTCCCATTTTTAAGAAGGGGAGAAAGGAGGACCTGGGGAACTGCAGGCCGGTGAGCCTCATCTCTGTGCCTAGGAAGACTGTGGAGCAGATTCTCCTAGAATCTATGTTAAGGCACATACAAGACAAAGAGGTGATTTGAGTCAGCCAGCATGGCTTCACCAAGGGCAGGTTGTGCCTGACCAATCTGGTGGCCTCCTGTGATGGAATGACAGCTTC
>JAOWBP010001515.1:21444-38113 GCA_028571105.1 Tragopan temminckii | reverse complement strand
TCCCTTATCCACCAATGCCGTCACTCCATCATAGAAGGCCACCAGATTGGTCAAGCACGACCTTCCCCTGGTGAAGCTGTGCTGGCTGTCTCGGATCACACGCTCATTCCTCATATGGTCAAGCATGTTGTCCAGGAAGATCTGCTCCATGATCTTCCCAGGTACAGAGGTGAGACTCACCGGCCTGTAGTTCCCAGATCTTCCTTGCTCCCCTTCTTATAAATGGGAGTGACGTGACCCTTCCTCCAGTCATCCGGGGCCTCACCTGACAGCCACAACTTTTCAAATATGATGGAGAGTGGCTCGGCTTGGCAAGCACCTCAGCCAGCTCCTTCAGAACTCTGAGATGCATGCCATCCGGCCCCATACACTTGTATGCATTCAGACTCATGAGGCGGTCTCAGACTTGCTCTGCTCTTACAGTGAGGGGTTTACCGCCCCTGTCCCCACCTAGACGTTTAGGGATGCAGAGCTCAGGGACGTGAGAACCTACAGTCCTGGCCACCAGTGAAGATCAAGGCAAAGAACTCATTCAGTACCTCAGCCTTCTCTTCATCCACTGAAGCCAATTCTCCTTTTACATTTACCAAAGGAGGTACACTTGCTTTGACCTGTCTCTTCTGGCCAATGTACCTGTAGAAAGTCTTCCTATTGTTTTCCACATCCCTCACCAGGTTCAGTTCTGCCTGTGCCTTTGCTTTCCTGATCCCATGTCTGCAAGTCCGGATGGCATCCCTATATGACACATCCCAGGTGACACACCCTTGTTTCCAGAGCTTGTATGCACCTTTCTTTGCCCTCAGCATGCCCAGCAGGTCCTTGCCAAGACATGCTGGTTTCCTACATCCTCTGTCCGCTTTCTTATTCAGAAGGATGGAGAGCTCTTGTGCTCTCAGAAAGGCATCCTTGAAGAGTAGCCAGCTCTCCTCAATGTCTTTGTTTTTAAAGACAGCATTCCAGGGGATATTGGCCAACAATCCACTGAACAGCTTAAAGTTCGCTCTTCCAAACTTCAGGGTCCTGACCACACTCTTTGCCAGGCCCACATTCTTCAAGATCACGGACTCGACCAGGGCATGGTCACTGCAGCCCAGACTGCCTCCAACCTTAACGTCTTTTATGATCTCCTCTGCACTGGTGAGCAGCAGGTTCAGCAACGCTTCATCCCTGGTCGGTCTGTCCAATACCTGGACCAAAAAGTTATCATCAATGGATTCCAGGAGCCTCCTGGACCTCTTGCACCTGCTGTGTGGTCTTTCCAACAGATATCCGGATGGTTGAAGTCCCCCACCAGGACAAGAGCCTGTGAGCATGATGCCTCCTGCTACTTCCATCTGTAACCATCATGCCAGGTGCTGAATAAATTGCCCCACGGTCAAAAAACCCAAGATTCCTGTGTTCACACCAACTTCTAAGCTATTTATTTATGAGGTGGGTTTTTTGAATCCTCTCAGTATCCTTCCCTGCTACTGAAGGTATAGAAGAAAAAACCACCTGCACGCCTGCTCCATCAACTACCCGCCCCAGTCCCCTGAAGTCTTTCTTGATAGTCCTCAGGCTTTTCTCAGTGACTTCATCACTGCTAGTCTGAACTATCAATAAGGGGTAATAATCAGAAGGGCAAATCAATCCAGGAAGTTTCCTAGAAATGTCTCTGATCCGTGCCTTAGGGAGGCAGCACACCTCCCCATGGAGGTAGTTTGCTTTGCCATGATGCAAAGGGCTAGTTCTCTTGAGAGAAAAAACACTAATGGCTGATGAAAGTGTAGATTTAATAAAAAAGTAAATCCACTTTCAAAAATTTTGCATTGATTTTAATCTATTTCTTTGGTATATTTATTGTCATGGTTTTATAATTTTGTTATCGGTATTCCACATCACAACATCATGTAAAGCATTGGTAATTAAAGATGTAATACTCCAGTTCCATGGACTGACAGCTTTCTGGATACCTCATTCTCAGAAGAGAAAAAGAAGTACATATCCCAGGGGACTTCACATTCAGAGAGGAAGATAGGTCACAGGAGGAAGGCATGGGACTCTCTCTCTCTCTCTTTCACTCGCTGCCTGGCAGTGTGTGTAGGTGCTCCCCAGCCATGCGTCTTCAGTTCAAAGTAGGCCTTTCGGTTTTGGACACTCTCTCTCTTATTTTATTTGATTTATTAGCCTCAATTCCAATTATATTGTATTATATTGTGTTATCTTGCATTCCGATATCATATTTAGTAAAATTAAGTTTTCCTCCTTAGATCGTTGCCACTGTTCTGTTTTTTGGGCCCAGATCCCTTTTCTCTACCCTTCCCCTTTTCCCTTCCCATTTTGGGGCCAGGGAGCCTACAGGCCTGCTGCCCTCTCTCACAGGCACAGATTGATCTAGGTAACAATGACAATTTATACATCAGTATTCTTGCTAAATGAAGGAGGCTATGTCTGCAACACTTTGTGATTCCCTCAGTTCCAGCTGACTTTCAGGAATGCTGGGTCACTTTTTACTTGCTAAAATATGCATATTGAAAATCCCAGTTATCATAGATTTAACTTCATCTATGGAAGCCAAGAAATACAGGAAGATCAAATATACATGGGAAAATTCTGAGTGAGAAGAAAGGGAGATGCGGCATGAAATACTTTAGTTTTCATATGCTGCTACATAAGGTAAATAAACAAGCAAACCTACTCTTGTATCTACATAATCATGTTACAACTGTAGCAGTTACCATCTGAATGTCTTTACAGTTAGGTTTGTATAGTTATGCCTCCATGAGTTGGAAAAATCATTATGCAGTGATGGTACTGAGGACATGCGGTATTAATTCAGTTGTGTGGGAAGAAAAAAAAGACATTGGAAATCCTTTTAACCCCCTAATAACTTTGATTTTGAAGAACATGGGGACATACAGACATTAAGAAGAGCAGACCATACTGAACTCTGACATTGCATAGAGAGAAAAACAGAACAACATTCAAAACAATTAATAGAGGCAGGAAGGAAGCAGCAACTGCTAGTTCTTTGTATGTCTGTACAGTATTCACAGCACTTTTCTAAGACATGGGATATTTACAGGAGTTTCAGATTGTTATTTGAACTCCACCTTTTGACTTCACAGGTGCCATGCCAGAGCTGTTCATTCTGTTGCATCTTGTAACTACTAAGCAAAAGGAGAGATAAAGGAATGCAAAATGCATGTTCACCCCAAAAGAACTGGCACAAGTGTTGTAGCCTGCTGCTGATGAGTACATAGCCTTAAAGACTGGTCTCTATTTGTTTTGTACACTTACTCCAGAAAAAACAATATTTGGGACTTCCTGACCCAACTCTTTCCCCAAGCAAGACTTCATTTGGAACAGAGCCAAATTTTCTCTTGCTTGCTTTCTCCTTTACTCCAGTTTTCTCCTGTAATTCCCAATGGTCTGAATGGATTAAGACAAATTGTTAGCAAATAAGAGCTGTCTGTTCAAGTACTTTTGGTATCCCGGTAATCTTACCAATTTCTTGACAAGATTACTTGACCAAGTACAGATTCCTGTACTTGCTTTGAGAAGTAGCTTGTAGGAGGTACCTAGAGAACTGCGCATAGAACAGGGTGAATCTAACACAGTATTTCACTCTGACACAGCTGCAGTATTAAAAAAAAAAGAAAAGGGAGTTTGAGTTGGTGAGGGGAAGGCAATTGCTCTGCTTTGAGTTGAATTTATTACATGAGCTTAGACTTGAGCTTCCTGAAGGACCAGCATTTGACAGGAGGACTTGAGGCTGCCCTCCTCAGAAAAACAGACCTCCAGCATTTTTCCAGTTACAGTGAAACACATAACGCAGACAACATGTTGAAATTTGCTCTCCAAAATCAGAATTGTAGAATCATTTAGTTTGGAAAAGACCATTAAGGTCATCAAATCTAACCATCACCATAACACTACCAAGTCTAATGAATCATGACCCTAAGCATCGCAATCATACATGTCTTAACTACCTCTAGAGTGTTAATTGCTAGGTCATTTTTTGACTTTCTGTCATTTCTACCCTACTTAAATTTTCTATAATAAATATAAATATGTTAACCTGTATTGACAACTACTGGCCAACGTTCATGTGTCACATTCGTAGTTTTATTCAGTGTAAAAAGAAGAAAGATTAAAACAAATGTCTTTGATCTTCCCACTCAATATAATTAGAATTAATTTTAAACTCAATATCAGTGAATTTACCATTATATATTATCCTATGTTTTTCTTGGATTTAGTTATGTACATTGTAGAAAAATGGCGATGAATGAACGTAGAATTTGTAATTGATTTAACTAAGTTTATGCCAGATCATAGCTGTTTCTTCCTTTTTCCTTCTCACTGGATGCGATAGAGCAGGAAAGAGTCTGTCTTAAAAGCAGAACACAACTCAGAAATTTCTCTAACTTCACTGATATGTAATTTAGCTAATTGTGATTATAATATAAACATAATGACTATAATTTCTGGGGCTCTTTTAAATTTTTACTAAGCCTCTATTATGCACTAATCTTTGAACGTACTTAAAAATTACCGTTTCAATCAACTGAACAGAATACTTGGGGAAATAAGGCACTCAACGTTTTTTGGAGGCGTCTCTCTTTTCTGCATCAAACATAGACCCCAAACTCCAGGACCCAGCCGCTGGGGTCTGAAACATTAGGTACAGCTCTTAGCAGTTCATTAGCTGTGGAATGCCACTACCACTTAGATTGAGGCCTGCTGGCAAAAGATAGGATTTAACAGTTTAGCGCATACTTTAAGGGGGATTTTAAGGGGCTTTTAAGGATGTCAGTGACATTTAAAAAATAGCATAGAGGAGAAAACAGGAACATTAGGCACTTACTGACTCTGCTATGTCGAAAAGCCATCTAACTAGCAGAGAAAGGGCATAACAGCAGAGTGCATTAAAGCTTTTTCTATTACAGCTATTCAGTCCTGATCACCAGAACAGATTGGAATGGTTTCAGGGTTGCTGTCATGATGCTAGCCACCAGGGCTATAATACACAGCCCTTCCTTACTTACCCTCATCTCCACAAGACTAAACCTTGGCCTCAGATGAGCTATGCCAACATCACATTCACCAAGCACGCCTTTAGGTGAGGGATAGCCATATTCAATGCTATCTTATTTCTTGCCACAGACCAAATGGTGCAAAGATGAAAGCAAACAAGTAACTGGCCTCAAATGCTCAAATATCAAATAGGAAAAGTTTTGCTTGCCAGAGTAAAGGAAAGTACATATGTGGGTGGGGAGTGGGGGAGGGGAGTAGGGATGGGGGGGTGAGGGCTGGTGGATGAGAGGATGGGAAGCACTTAGACTAAGTCGAACTGCAGATAGATGTTACTGCTGAAAGTCTGCTGTGGAACAGCAAGTAGCATGCGCTGAGAGAAGTGGCTCAAAGGGGTTTGAAGAGGCATTCAAGGCCAGGCTGGATGTGGCTCTGGGCAGCCTGGTCTGGTGGTTGGTGACCCTGAACATAGCAGGAGGGTTGAAACTTGATGATCGTTGTGGTCTTTTTCAATCCAGGCCATTCTATGACTCTGTGATTCTGTGGATGCAGGAATCTAATGCGCTCTATGTAAGTTTGCTGATGATACTAAATTAGGAGGAGCTGTTGACTCTTTTGAGGATGAAGAGGCCTTGCAGAAAGGTCTTGACAGACTAGAGGGCTGGGCATTCATCAATCACATGTTTAACAAGAGCTGGATTCTGAACCTGGGACAGGGCAAGCCTGGATATATGTACAAACTAGAGGAATGAGAGGTGGGAGAGCAGTCACACAAAAAGGGATCTGGGATTTCTGATTGATGTCAGGTTGAACATGAGCTAGCAGTGAGCCTAACAACCCAAGGGCCAACTGTACTCTGAGGTAAACCAGGCCTAGCCTGCCACCTGGCTAGGGGAGAGGTTGTCTGCTCTGCTTTGCACTGGGCTGTCTCACCTTCAGCACTGGGAGTGGGTTTAGGTTCCACAATATAAGAAGAACATAAAACCGTTAGAGAGCATCCAAATGAGGGCTATGGAGATGGTAAAGAGTATGGAGGGCAAGATGTATGAGCAAAGGCTGAGATCTCTGTGTCTGTTCAGCACAGAGCAGAGGAGCTGACGGGAGCGCAGGGGCAGCGCTGAGCTCTGCTGTCTGTAACAGCGACAGGGCCCGAGGGAACGGCATGGAGCTGCGTCAGGGGAGGGCATCTGGGGGTTATGGACAGGTTCTGCACCAAGGGTGGTGGGCACAGAACAGGCTGCTCAAGGGAGAGGGCATGGCCCCAAGATGCCAGAGCTTAAGGAGTATTTGGACAGCACTCACAGACATAGGGCTTGGATTTTGGGTTGTCCTCTGTGAAGACAGGAGCTGGGCTCAGTGACCTTTATGGGTCCCTTCCAACTTGGAATATTCTGATTCCAAGGCAAAAATAAACTCTGAAGTGCAGGCAGTCCACCGTGGACTGTTTTGCTGGATCATTCAAATGATCACCAGAACTCCCTGCTGGCAACGACTGCTACATCAGTTTGTTTTAACAAGACTAGGTCAAAAGACATAGCCTGGTGTTGCTGACTTGCAGTAGCTAATAAGTGGATTCGCTCAATGCAGTATCACTGCAATCACGTAATGCAGGAGAGTGAGAAAATTGCTGGCATTGAATTTGATCATGAAGCAAGCTGTTAAAACCAGTGAAAAAAAAAATCACCATTCTGTAACAACTTTTTCATATTGACTAATTCAGCTGTATCTTAGTTTATCCTACGACCTATTTAAATAAGCAGGTCCAAACAGATATTTTTTAAACAACAACAAATAAAATAACTCAGAAGTCTGGTCCACAGAAGTGATTGTGGAAGATTCCTAGTTCGGCAGATTGCCGATCTGCTGCTATAACTCCCCCTTCCAGGCACAGGTCTGTATCCAGGTGAGCTGACAAGGTATGTCAAGAACCATCTTTCTGTCTTATAGATTTACTGTTTTTGACCGCTACCACACTCAGATGAATAAAGATGCTAATCTGTACTGACTCCTGTTGTTGCTCTCCACAGCATGATGTCCTTCTTGGCTGGTATGGGAAAATCATTATCCAGGTACAAATTGATTAGCCAGGGGTTGTCTTTGTTTTGCCTCCTGTACTTCTGCAGAAGTTGCTCGGTTTCTTTCAACTCTTCTTTTTCCCTAATGCCCAAGTTGTACAGCAGGAGATGTCTGTTGTATAAACAGCGTTAGGTACTCAGCAAAATACGAGATTCTTATTTTAAGGATATCAAACATATTCCTAATGACAGTTCTCAAGAGTGAGGTGTGCTGTACAGTAGCATCCTATCACGGATGCCAGTAGCAGTGAGGTTACATAAACCAAGGTGAGAAAACTGTGCACAAGAAAACAAACATAAGGAGTGTGCCCTGGTTGTTCAGACCAGGTACGAGTAAAATCTGGAAGGCATTTGGGATGGCCCATTTGTAGAATGACAGAATTGAATTGCTATATGAGACAACTGGTTGCCTATAAATTGCAAGATATTTTACAATAACAAGAACAATCAAATTTGCTTAGTTTACACACATCCTGCATGTACTTCTTTTTGTTCTATTTTTTTCTTTTCTATAGAAGAATCTTTTTACTTATCTCTTTTCCTTTGATAGACAGTTTTGCTTGAGATTATTTGTTAAGTTTGTCAGTACAAGTGCACACTGCTGTAGTTGAAGAGTATCTGAAAGGCATGTGTGTGTCAATGCATGAAAAAGAGAATAAAATGCATTTTTAAAAGGCAAAATCATTGGAGCTGCCAAGACTTTCAGTGTTCAAAATTTAATCTTCAGCTCTTAGTAGCAGACTAAACTGACAGGACCAGAGCACTTCTCAGGTTTGTTTTCAGCTCACAGGAGAGGGGGTGGGCAGATTACACAAGGCACAGTGAAGATAATGATAAGTTTAATAACAAAGTGTGCATCTATTAACAAACTTCTAAAATAATGAAATGTAGATGCCATTCAAATCACGGAGAGTAACAAAAGATCCTTAAGGGTGAATTTGTAGTTAAAAATGGAGAAGGATTTTATTCTCAGCTCCAACGCAGATTTCTTATTAGTATTGTATGTAAGCATAGTTATGTATGAGCCACTCTCTTTTCTGTCTGTATGCAGGATAAATCATACATAAATCAGAAGAAACTCAGTGAACTGCAGTGCCCTTAGATTTCTAAACCCCGTTCCCTCAACTGTTTAATGGAATTACAGTAGCTAGCTACCTACCTACCATAAAGCCTGTCTGCTCTTCTGTGGAACCTTCCAGACAAGGTGTGATGACTGTTCATGGGCGCATGCAACACTGAACTGCTTCATCTAGTCACAAAAAGTCCTCAAGCCTCAAACACAGTGTGGGTTGGATGTTATAGCTTTCTATCAATTTGAATTGCCATTTTTAATGTGAAAAAATGCATTGCCTCTCTGGTCAAATCCAGTAATCTGTCTTTTTATCTAATTGCTTTCATGGGGACTGCAAAATGCAGCTGAAAAATGCTTTGTTGAATTTTTCCACTGTTTCATAGAGCTTTGTTCTGCCTAAGACATGTGCTGTAATTAGAAGTGAGAATCTCTGAAACAACAGAAGTTCAACTTTTTACAGCAAGATTGTCAGTGAAACAATTAATATATGCACTAGTCCATTGTATGAAATTGTTTATCTAAAAGTAATTCAAAAGTATTCTAGTAACCAACTAAAACTAAAAACATGAACCTTTTTGTGTTCTTCATGTTGGATACAGTGCTATGTCATGTGCACAGCAAGCACACAAGTATAAGCAACAACAAAAATATGGTTACTGGACGTTGTGCAGACTGAAAGGTATGGAATAGATCCACGTAGTGTTGGTCCTCATATGATGACAGCAGCAGTACATCCTGATGAATGTGTCTTTAAGTGGTGACAGGAAAAACATTATTTTTTTTTGTTGATCTGAGTCTGACACCTGACTTTTAGAACTCCTGCAGTATTTCATTCACCCAATAGGAGAATGTCATGTTGAAACGCAGTGCTTTATTACTCCTCAAACAAACTGATTGCCGTAGCTGCTTATGCTCTTTACCTTGACAACGTCTCTTGGCAAGCAAGTAGAACTGGGTGAAGTACACTTCAAAAATTTGAAGTGAAGGATGACAGGTCTAAAGCGGAGCATAGAAATCACTGAAGCACCACTCTGCTCTCAGCATTGCAGATCATAAACTTTTGGTTTTGTATAAAGAAAGCCAGTTATCTAAGGATCCTTGTAACTGTAGGTTGACTTCCACCTATATCTTTCTGTGACATCATCCAGAAGGATTTATGTCCTGTTATGGTTTTATTTTTTTGCTATTGATATTTCACATCATAACATCATGTACTGGGAGTTACACTCCCAGTAACACTGGGAGTTAGAGTTCATGCTCCAGTTCTGGGTACCTGTCCTAGAAGAGAAGAAGAACTACATACCCCAGAGGACTTTGCATTCAGAGAGGAGAAAAATCCCTGGCAAAGTCATGAGACTGGGCTCTCCTCCCTTCTGCTCGTCCCTACTGCATATCTCGTCTCAGCATTAGAGTAAGGCCTTCGGTTTTTGGACACTTTCTCTCATTATATTTGATTTATTAGCTTCAATTCTAACTGTATTGTAGTATACTGTATTTTAGTGTGTTATCTTGCATTCTGATATCTTATTTAGTAAATTAGTTTGTTTCTCCTCAGATCGTTGCCGCTGTTTTGCTTTGGGCCCATCTCTCCATCTTTTTCCCTTGCCCCTTTCCGAGGCACGGATCTGCAGGTCCCCCCACCCCACTAAGTTACAGAACTGGGCCGAAATAGCCCATAACCATTGACAGTGGCCCTGTTCAGAGTTCTCTGTCATCTGGAATAACACAGCTGACGAAGTTTTTAAAAATCTTTGTAATATATAGAAAGCCAATTATTATAAAATACCGGCTTTGAAAAAAATGGGTCAAATGTTTATTACTTCTACAGGTTCTTTTACTGATTTACTGAAATAAATCCTACCTTATTTGCCTTACAATTGTATTTGTAGGTATTACTTACTCACTATAATTAATAAGTATAATGGAATAAGCTTCAGATCAGCTTCATTTTTTTACGTTAGGCTTAGTGCTGGATTTCATATAATGCTAGTTTAGTTTTTTTATCAGTAAAAGATTTTTTCTTTGTTTTGTTTTGTTTGTTTTGTTTTACTTTGTTTATTTAACCATATTTCAGATTATTCCAACTAAGTTGTTGGGTTAAAAATTGCATATTCAAAAATAAATTATACTAAAATATGTACCCAGTGATCGTGTGGTCAATGCTTTGATGCATCACTGTACCATAGGCTTAAATTCTCATAGTTTCTGTGTTTGAAATTTTGATAATACTGATAAAGAATCCGATGTGACACAGGCAAATAGATTTTATTATTTTAATGTAGTACGTTTGGAAAGATTTCCAGATAATTTCAAAATTTAATTCCCTCATCTATATTGTCTGTATATTGCATATGAGATGAAACCCCACTGTTGTCTTCTCTTTGCTGTGGTTGCTCCAAATAGCATAGCTTTGGCATTGGAATCACATAATTTCAATGAGTCTGATGGTGACTGATTATGAAAGCCCACTCCTAATAGATTTACTTCTTTTAAAAATTTCTAGTAAATCTTTAAATATAAACTCAGACAAGGACGTATGTATTGGCAGAATAACTACTGAATAACTAGAAGTTGAAGTACTAAAAAATCTCTTTCTAATCTACAAGGAAACTGTGTCTTGGCTTAAAGAGGTGTAAATTTCCAGATTAATGAAATATTATTATTTTTATTATTTTAACAGGAACTCAAGGAAACTTGATGAAAATACAAGGGATGTGTTTCCATGAGTGTGCAAGGGAGAACATGTAACAGACTGAAACTGACTTCTCATGAGCTTCACAGTCAAACTGGCACAGCCAGTGATTTTTTTCTGCATGATGAAAATCAGAATGTTTATTTTAGCTGTTAGACTTTATCTGAACATATTCTTCAAATAACAGTCTGCTTATTTCCTTTAGTAGAATAATTTTTTAAAGTGCAGCAATATTTTAAGTATTTCAATGTTAAAATAATGTTGTACTTTTAAATAATTTACAAACCATTCAAACCTTTTTAACAAGTTTTGTTGTCATCATTTCTTTGAAATCAGGAATGATTATTTATATTTCTTTCAGTTTAAACACCCAGTCATTGCCTCCACTCTTCAGCTTGAATTTTTAAATGTGTTCCAATTTAGATAGTTTACTGTGAATTTTTTATTTTCTAAAATGATTATAAAGTACAACTCTGGCTTCTAAAGTAGCTAAATGAGCTACAATAGTTGATAAAAATTCTGTGAGAATAGGAAAATATTTTATCAGCCTAGATTGATTTGGGGAGTCTAAAAATCAGAAATGTTCCTATACTGCATGTCATATTCCCACCTTTTATAGATCTCACAAATAAGTGTCAAAGCTATCAGACAAAAAGACAAAGTTGTCACTTAGCATGAACAAATAGTTAAAAGAAAAAAAGAAAAAATGAAAAAAAAAAAGAAAAAAAGAAAAAAAGAAAGCTGGACATATTTTTTGCTACTTACTAGGCAGAGATCCTGGTGACAGTGACTGATACCTTACTTGATGTACAGCTGATTAATAGTCGGTGAGATTCGTAACGTAGAATAGAACAGAGCAGATACGCAGTCAACGAAAAACATGCTTACTTGGTATTTTACCACTGGGGATAATTCATCAGATGCTGAGTTTCACAAGGATATTAAAAGAGCCAACACTACGAGGCTCTATGCTAGGAGCAATGAATGAGAAATGAAGACAACAAAATTCATTTAGTGTATCTCCCAGCTCAAAACATATGACTATATCTCTAACCCAACAAGCAAGAGAGAAAGAATTGCAGAGACAGTAGCCACAAGCATGTGAAAAACGTTGGGAAGGTATGTTTAGTAGACATATCAGAGAATAAAAATAATTACAAATATACAACTTAGAAGCTGAATTAAAATTCAAATCAAGCATTTTTACAACATTTGATAAGCTTGTGAAGTAAGCAGAGTAATGTCCTGAGTTAACACAACAGAGAAGCAAAGTGCCTAAAAGCAAAAAGCCTGTGCAGTATCAGGGGATATCAGACATGCTGCCAAAGGTGAATCTTTCTAAAAGTCACTGGGACTTTTAACCTCATATGAGACAAACTGCACTCATCTAGACCCTACAATCAATAAAGAGATGAGGCTTTTGACTGGGATGTTAAATCAGAATGGCTTCTCCTCAGCTAGATATGAAATATCTTTTTTTTTACTATATATGACAATATTCTGAGATCTAAAAATATAATAAAGAAAGAATATTTTTTCTATCTTCAAATTAATATAGGCACTGAATAGTGATAAAAATAAGACAAGGTAAGCACAATAGGTGACACTGCTGGCACTAGCAAAATAGATCTTGGAAGAGGCAGAGGTTCTAGCTGGCAGAAAATATTAACTGCCTATTAACTTCCCTGAGACAGCCTTTGCAAAACACAAGCAAGTAAGAGATTATGCACATCAGTTTCTCTATTTTTTGAATAAGTAGCTGTTACAAAGATACATCGGAGAACTCACATTTCAACAAAATACAGGTGAGATACAACTTCCTATTATTCCTGTGGAAAATGGTTTATTGGAAAACAGTGGGAAAATAATAAGATAACTCCTACAGAGGTAACATAGTCATTTAGTTATGTTAAATAACAGAAAAGCACTTGTGAAGTGTAGCTTGTCACTTCTTATATTTCAAAAGAACAGTGAAAAGAACAGCCTATATTAAAAATTAAGATCAGAGTAACTACGGACTTTCTGGTATATAAAGACAAAGAAGGCATTAGAATATACTCAGAATGTGAGGTACTAGGAATTACTTAAGAGTTTATGAGAACAGTACAGTGTTCATCTCTGGTAGGAAATATTGTACATGTGCAATAGAGACTGGTTTCATCTGGACATAGATTGTCACCTCCAAAAGCTAAATGATATCTACACATGCCAGTAGAAAGAAAATTAAGCTGTTGATATGCTTTTTCAAGGAATTATCATGTAAATAATAATTGCATCACATTATAATAGCAAAGATCCAGGACATGACACAGCTAATAGTAATGGATTAAACAAAGCTAAACAATGTGCTGAGCACAATCTATAGAGCACTTCTTATATAACACTTCAGTTTTGCTCACTAGTTGTAAATACGAAATTCATTATATAATGTTGAAGATTATTAGCTGTTAGTTAGATTTGGCTGGGAGGAGAAGTAATGACGAACTGTAGTTCATAGAATTATAAAATGTCTTGGGTTGGAAGTGACCTCAAGGATCATCAAGCTCCAACCCCCCGCTGCAGGCAGGGCTGCTTACCTCCATATCTAATACTAGATCAGGCTATAGCCATAGCAGGCTGCTTCTAGAGCAGGCAGAGTTTATTGTTAACCCAGCGTGCATAAGTTTCCTGCCTTTTCTTTGTTTAGTAGAGTGGGACAAAGTTTGTCTGAACTAGTGAAGCATCTGACCTGTTGTTCTCATAACACTGTTCTTATATCCACGTTCTTGAAGTAGGATTACTCTCCGCTTTTGTATATTTCCCTTCATCACCCTGACAAAACCTTGCCTGCACCAGAATCAATAGAGACAACTGATGACAGGATGTGTCACGATAACAAATTTCTCTCAATGACATTTTTTACTTCCCTTCACAAGTTCTGCCAATAAAGAAGGTACAAGGATCTAGGACTCACCCAGAGTTTTCAGCAGGTAAAAATCCTGCCTCATTAGCACATTTCCTGTTTCTGTAAAAGAGAGAAAAAAAAGTTTTGACCTGTGAGGTTTCTTCAGTAGCATTTCATCTGCCATCATACGCTGTATTTCTAAATCCAGTATTAAAATATTAGCTTCAGTATAGCTAACATACGGAGGATTCTCATGAAACCAGTTGTAAATGATGCTTTTAGGGACACTGACTCATTGGGAAGCAAGAAAAAGCCCTCACTCCATATATGTACACTACTGAGTGCAACAGAGCACTCTTTTAGCTGTACAGTCTGCCGTAGTTTCTTTTCTTCCTTCAGAATAGGTTCTGTTGAGGGCTATGTTAGGGACTTACTGTATTGCAAAGTTTGACGTATTTCTGAATGCAGAGGAAAGAAGACCAAGCAAAAGTAGGGGGACACAGAACGTTCCAAGCTCCTCCATCTGGATTTTCCATTTTCTAGGTTAATATGCATTGTTTTGATTGTAGTTTACCTAGAAATTCCTCAGTGCACCATCCAAAGCTCACAAGAGCTCAGTTTTCCACAGAAACTAAGTCATTTCTTTCTTCATTTCTTCCTGAATCTCTCACTGGAAATTTTGTGCAGTCATGATCTCAGCTGATTAAATGCACATAAAAACAAAAAGATCTGAGGATCCATCTAGATGATCTAGATCCATCTAGACATTTGTTTGTGAATTATATGAAGCAAATATGCAGCAATGAGAGCTGTCCTACTGATTTAAAGCTCATTCTTGGAGGGATGCTTTGTGCCATCAAAAAGCTATTTCAGGTTCCATTCTCAGTGTCAGGGATCTGGGGGTACTAATGGCCCTGATTAGCCTCATTTGGGGGACTCACCCCATCATAGGGGCCTTACATACAAGCTCAATGGGACGCCCAAATCTCCTCATAGACATTGTCTATGCTGTAGGATGTTGATCTTCTGCCCTGTCCTTTTAGTGGACTCCTCAAACACTTGTCTTAGCCTCAAATCGTGCACTCCCATCTCCTTGCTGTTATGGGGCTGCTGCAGGCCTAAGTGCTGCCCATATGCTCAGATCTATAAGGGAGGCCATAGACTGCTTGGGGCAGCCTCTGCCCCACCTCCTCATGGGACAGCTACTCACTCAGTGCTTTCTGACACCAGTATTCCATGTCTGGTTAGCTAGGAATTGTATGAAAGAATGTAGGTTCTAATGGTGGCTTGGGAACTGTCTTCACAGAAACGTTCTCAACTTGTAGCCACAATTCAGTAAAATCGTATGTACAATTGCATTCACTAAGCCATTAATTAAATAAGTGGATAACTTAAAGTGATTTCCTGAAGGTGACTTCTCCTTTGCTCAAGCCTTCTATGCATTCCCAAACAATACAATAGTTTCTGTCCAACTTGATCACAAAGTGATTATTGCCTTTTATGATATTTCTTTAAAAAAAATCTTAATTAAGAATCTCTTAACAACAAAGTATGTCTCCATTTCCTAATGTCTCCAAAGATACTAAGGGCTCCCTTTAATATTTTTTCTCACTTCTCTCAAAGCTTGAGAGGAAAACTTATAGCACTTTGCTCAGAAGAAGATATATTTAGATGCAGGGAGCTGATTATTTACTTCCTATAGGTGCATAATGCTATAAGTATTAAATGCACAACGAGCATGCTGAAGCTGCACTGACAGTTGGGTCCATATATATACTGGAAATGGGCTAATTTTCCAAACTTGGATTCAAAATAATGATTGTGAAATTGTTAAATCCAGATCAAGGTATTTGCAGCAAAAAACCTTTGTGATAAAAGGGTGCATGTCTTTTCATTTCAAACAAACCTAAGACTCCCTACACGGAAGCCATTTTTAAATCTTTTTCACGTAAGTTCTATATTATGTTTTTAAGAGTTAGAAAGGATCCTAGAATCAGAATCGTAGAATCATAGAATGGAATGCGTTGGAAGGGACCTCTAAAATCATCTAATTTCAATCCCCCTGCTGCAGGCAAAGTCACTAAAAGTCACTGCTGCGGGCCAGTCACCAAACTAGGCAGTTGATCAAGGTGCTCAGGGTTCCATCCAACCTGACTTTGAACAACTCCAGGGATTGGGCGTCCACCACTTCTTTGGACAGCCTGTTCCAGTGTCTCATCACCCCCTCTGCAAAATAACTACCCCTTAATATCTGATCTAAATCTCTTCTTGTCAGTTTAAAACCATTTCCCATTGTACCATCACTATGGTTTCCCTTCTGTTTGTAATATTTAAAGGCTACAGTGAGGTCTCCCCGGAGCCTCCTCCAGACTGATCAAGCTCATCTCCTTCAGCCTGTCTTCACAACTGGCTCTCCTCCGGACCCTCTCCAAGTGCTTGATGTGTTTTCTTTGTTGGATCCCCAGACCTGGATGCAGTACTCCAGATGAGGCCTTGTGAGGGCAGAGTACAGGGAGACTGTCACCTCTTTTGCTTTGTAGGATGACCTACACTGGCCAAAGTAAACCTACTTTGTTCCCAACTGTATTCTTCCTTAAGGCCAACTACTCCTGGAAGAAATGATCTTCATGTCAGGTAAGAGGCCTAAATCATGCCATAGCTACTTTAGTATCACAGGACTATCCTTTGATCTAGGGTGACCCTTTCATAGTGCCAGTAAACAGAATTGTCTCAAGAAGACGCTATGATAAATTTGTTATTGTGTGTTGACTTCACAATTTCATTTGTCTTAAAAATATATGAAACACTAAGCAAAATGGAGGAGACCTAGGATGTCGTGATGGACTTCAAGAGTCTCACAGAATCACAGAATCACAGAATGGCCAGGGTTGGAAGGGACCACAAGGATCATAAATCTCCAACCCCCCTGC
>JAOWBP010001515.1:10949-21344 GCA_028571105.1 Tragopan temminckii | reverse complement strand
CCCCTGGGGGACACCGCTCGTTACCAGCCTCCACCTGGACATGGAGACATTGACGACCAAGTCTCCTTGTAGGTGATTACTATGTGGTTGATTATTGCCATATTATTTTGCACAAGAGCTCTTCTTGACATAAGCAATAGAAAAGAAAAGCAAAGGAATGCCTATTCACTCGAATAGTCTTCCCTTCAGTGTTTTATTACTTTGATAAGTCTCAGTTATGGATGCATGACAGTTCAATATTCAAAACTGGCATTTTATTGCCAGTAAGATCTCCCTAATGTCAGGAAAACTTTCTGCTAGGCATCTGCATCCAGTTTATCCGTATGTCTTCTTAATAAGGTTATGCCTGTTTTTATATACCTTGCAAATATTTCTGCTCCACAGATCCCTATGTGAAAGAGAATGTCTGAATAGATGCTGACTTACTAAAGACAGTCTACCAGTCCAGGACACCAATATGCATGAACACTGTGGGTTTTTCTCACAATTTAGTTGTTCAGATTATATATTCTGCCACATAGTGATTTTATGCAACAGAACCAAAAATAGATTTATCAATATTAAAACATGAAAATAGCATATTTTTAATAAAGCATTTAACTTTACAATGTACATTCAAGCCTGTTTTTAGGAACAAAGATTATTTAGACAATATCTTGTTTAGTTATGAACTGTGCAAGTCGCAGTTTGCATTTTTTTCCAAGTAGAAGACTAGAGCTTTCTATTTCCATGCCTAAATCAGTCTTTTCAGTTTTGTGATTAAGTTCATTGCTTATATGAATAGCTTTGATGGAAGAGCATCACTACCCTACAATTTTCCAAGTAGGTATAGAATAAGTGTTTATTGGTATATGTGTGTAGCTGTCTTTCTGAAAGATAATTATATTTTAGATTTTTTTTAAAGTAAAAGTCCTATTATGCGTTTTTCTTCAGCAGAAAAACCCACCATATGCTGGACTGAATAATGCTCTTAGAGAAAATGAAGCCTGCTTTAGGAGCCAAAACTGTTTTAACCCTACTGTCTACAACAAAGCAATTTCAGGGAAAGGAGTTTTTCTTAAAATAATTGTAGATTCCATTAGGCAAATCTTTCTTGGAAATATGTTTTTTTTGAAATTACAGGTATCAAAGATTAAGTTAACAATCATCATTTGTTGTACTTGCTGTTCACTATTAGTGCAATAAGCAAACTGTAGGGTTAGTGGAAATGGGGGACACAAGAAGTGAAGAAAATTTCAACTGGTCTGTTGCATCACAGGTGTTTCAAGAGTTATTTATGTGGAGTAACCACGCAGGCTAGCATAACCACAATATCTCTATCTGGTGACATGCCCTTACATTAGGTATTTAAGTATCTATGCTTTCTTTGCCTGTTGCCAGAATTAAAAATGTTGCATGTTCTTTGATAGTGGTGAGGTTGCTGTGCCTAGATGTAGCCAGGTGTGAGATTGAGCATATGTGTGCGGTAGGCACACTGCCCCAAAAATGTGTGTAGAACATGAATATACAGACATATAGGTTACTCCAAAAGTAATGCATCCCATTTATTTCCATGGAAATGACAACATCCACAAAAAGCAAAATAACACTATCTGATAGAGCAAATTCTCAGCTACAAAACACTGTTTTTCAACAGTCACCACTATTAGCTACATATTTTTGCCAGTCATGAACAGAAGCCTGCATGCCGTGCTCATAAAAATCTGCATGGCCATTCAGAACATGGCTTGTCGTTCAGTTTGCTGTCACCACTGCTGAAATGCACCGCTCACCACCTCACTGTGCTCACAACCACTGTTTGGTCTCCATAAATAATCAGCATGTGTCAATGAATATCATTGGGTACCATTTTTTCCGCATGGAGGAATTCATTGACACACCTTTGCTTAATCTGCACTTACATGTTAGATGATCTTTTCCAGGGAGGGTTATGGAATGGATAGTTTCGGGAGCCATCGTGGATCAATTAAAGATCAACCAGGGGATCAGACCCAGTCAGCATGAGTTTATCAATGGTAGATCCTGTCAGACAAACCTGATTTCACTCTATGACAAGGTGACCTGCTTAGTGGATTAAAGTAAGTCTGTTGATGTGGTCTACTTGGACTTCACTAAAGCCTTTGACACTGTCCCCCGCAACATCCTGGTGGAGAAGCTGGCTGCCCACAGTTTGGATGGGCATATACTCTGCTGGGTGAAACACTGTTGGGTGGCTGGGCCCAAAGAGTTGTGGTCAATGGAGTTAAATCCAGTTAGCAGCCAGTCACCAGTGGTGTACCCCAGGGCTCAGTACTGAGGCTGCTTCTATTTAACATCCTTATTAATGATCTTGATGAGGGGATTGAGTGCACCCTCAGTAAGTTTGCAGATGGCACCAAGCTGGGAGGTAGTGTTGATCTGCCTGAGGGGAGGAAGGCACTACAGAGGGACTTGAATAGGCTGGATTGATGGGCCAAGGTAAACTGAATGAGTTTCAATAGGGCCAAGTGTTGGGTCCCGCATTTTGGTCACAACAACCCCAGGCAACTCGACAGGCTTGGGGAGGAGTGGCTGGAAAGCTGCCTGACACCTTGGTGCCTTGGTATACTGATGGACAATCAGTTGAATATGAGCCAGCAGTGTGCCCTGGTGGTCTAGAAGACCAAAGGCATCCTGACTTGTATCAGGGAAGTCATCCTGCCCCTGTACTTGGCACCTGGTGAGGCCCCACCTCGAGTACTGTGTTCAGTTTTGGGCACCTCAATACAGAAAGGACACTTTGGTGCTGGAGCAGGTCCAATGAAGGGCAATAAGAAAAGCTTGGAGAATATGCCCTATGAGGAATGACTGAAGGACCTGGAGTTATTTAGTCTGGGGAAGAGGAGGCTGAGGGAAGACCTTATTGCTCTCTTCCAATATCTGAAAGGTGATTGCAGCGAAGCGGGGTTGGTCTCTTCTCAGTGGTAACAGCTAACAGGACGAGGGGAAATGGCCTCAAGATGCACCGGGGAACGGTTAGGTTGGATATGTGGAAAACCTTCTTTACAGAAGGGGTTGTTAAGCACTGTAATAGGCTCCCCAGGGAGGGGCTTGAGTCACCTGTATGTTTTTAGAAACCGCCTGGATGTAGTGCTCCAGGGACATGATTTAGCAGAGGGTTGTTAGAATTAAGGTAGTATGGTTAGGTTGTGGTTGGACTTGATGATCTTTAAGGTCTTCTCCAACCTAAGCAATTCTATGATTCTGTGATTCTGTGTCCTTCTTCCAGACTGCCCTTCTGCTGTCGTCTGGTCATGCAGCATCAAAATGTAACAGAATACTGGTGAAAATGTTTACCCTCTCCTGTCATGCTGCCAACATATACTTCTGATGTTGTGAGCAAACATAATAATGTAAGAAGAACTTTCACAGCAGTCCTTGCACACAGCTGACCACAAAGTTCAACACACACAGGCACACTCAGTGCTCACACAGACAAAACCAGCACCAACTTGTTGTTGTTTTTTTTTCCTGCTTGCTGGCTTATCAGGGTAAATGTCATAGAATAGCTCAGGTTGGAAAAGACCTTAAAGATCATGAAGTCCAACCACAACCTAATCATCCTACCATAACTTTAACAACCCTGCACTAAATCATGTCCCTGAACACCATGGTCCAAATGGTTTTTAAACGCATTCGGGGATGTTGACTCAACCACGTCCTTGGAGCCTATTCCAGTGCTTAAATGTCCACTAAGTGTTAAGTAAATGTATAGGTGAACATCACATATATATATATATATATGTAAGTACATCAAATATATTTATATATACAACACAAATCCATCTAGTAGCTGGCATATGATCCTCAGCTTAACCAGTGGCCATCCCTCGATGCTTGGTCTCTCCAGTGGTACCAGGACATACTGAGGCTGAGCCCCCATTTCTGCTGCTGGTAAAGGCTGATACCCCCTTGCAAACACATGCAAAAAAATGTGCTGAGGATCCCTCTAGTAACTGTCCTTAGACACTCAGCCTACCCTGTAAATGGCTTGTAGATTCCCTAGTCTCCAGTTGCTTCTTGCGTGAAGAATCACACATGCAAATGGGTCTCTCAGCCAACCTCCAGAACTTGCAGTGTTCCTAGTGGTCCTCCAGTAGCCACCTTGCAAATCTCTGGTCCGTATCTGGATTCCCAAGCCATTGGCTTCACTTATCATGGAGTGTATCTTGATCTACGTCAGTGATCATACACTGACACACTGGTGACATCCATATCAAACAAAAATACCAAAAAACTATTTTTTAAGAAACAATTATCTTAAAAATCGAAGAAAAAAAAAAAAAAGGAAAGTTAAAGCTGTTTATTGCCTTCATTTACATAATTTATGAGCATACATTTTCAGCAGATACTTACAGAAGACCCCAAGGAATGCCAGAAACATGTTTGCCATGCTGTTTGTGTAACTATTTCTATATTGTACTAAACGTGCTAATAAGTTTGGAGTGAGAGCAGGATGAGGGACAGCTAACAGTGAGGAAAACAGCTGAAATATTTTAATAGCAGAAATCTGGCTTGTCAATGAATATGAGGTTTTAGAAATCACGCGTCTTCTTGGTACAACATATCGCAACATATATATGCTTTTAAGTGGTTTGTTTTTTCACCCTCTGAATTGGAGAGAACAGAAAAGGGTAGGTGGGAAGATGTAAAATGTATTTCAGTGCAACATTTACAGCATACACATAGATCATTATTCCATACATTTTCAATAAAAAGCAGCAGTATTTTTCTTTTCTTTTCATTTTTTTTTTTTTTCCCACTGCACCCTTCCTTTCTGTACTTCAAAAGTGTTAACATAACTGTTTTTAGAAAAGAAATGCAAAACTCAAAGCAGTGAAACTGCTTTAGGATAGGATAGCCTAAAAACAAACTGTTACATAAATTATGGTCAGATTTAATCTTCAGCAGATCTGTACCTACACATACTTCATACAGAGGCTTAAATTTAGTTAAATAATGGCTTAGTAGCTATTTGCTAACTCTAACATGTTTACCCATGTTCTTCCAAGGAAACATACTATTTCACGAGGTATTTATGCTATTAGCACTGTTAAACTGGGAAAGCAAAGTCTATTTTCACATGGCATGTAGAAAAAATACCCTCTGACATGTTCATGTGAAATGCTGAATCTAAAGGCAGTCCAAGTTTTTCTCTATATCTCTTACAAATTTTTAAAGAAATTCTGTTTTGATAAACATGATCTGGTTTGTGCTTTTTTTTTTTTAATATATATAAAGCAAATTAAAAAGAAAATTAGCACTTTTAGAACTTGAGGGTGTTACAGTTAACCATTAACTACTAAAATAACGACGAATTTGCCAAACAGCAATAATTTAAAAGACGATTTTGAATATGGAAGTGGAATACTACATTTGAACACTCACGAAAATAAATTTTTAGTTTTTCTGGTTCCATTGAGAAACTTTTCTACGTGCTTGGCATTGCTTAATTGTCGAGAGACAAAGAAAGACTAATCTCCCAGGGAGCTCACACAAATTTACCCAACAGCAAAAGGTGGGAGGAAGAGGTGAAAGATCTCTTATTCCCAAAGCCTTTGAAATAATTATTGTGAAAGTCAAATCATGCTGTAAACTATTTTGTCTTCTCACGGGTATTCTGTCAACAGAGAAAAAGACGAGGACATCCAAAAACTCCATTATGTAGTTGTCTTAATCTGCATGATGCTAGTACTGTCATTATCAGCCCACTGCATGATTCTCTTTCCCTGTGGCAGGAACAGCATTGTTTCTAACAACTTTGATGCAGCAGGCTGAGAACTCTCACCTAGATGGAGACCCCCAAGAACTAAGAAGCACCACAATGAGCTCTAGGCTTACTTGTGCTGTTTCCCTTGATCTTTACCTATTTGCATGCCCTCAGTCTTAGAAGTTAATTCAGGAAAATGCCATTTATCAGAGTGACATACCAAGTGGAGAAGTGGTCTGTTTCTGTCTTTCTCCAGCATAATCTGCAACTAGCTGTTTCATGAAGGTGTCCAAGAACATCTGCACTACCAAAACAGTAAGGGAATTGCTTTCTAATTAATCTTTGAGGGTACATCTCCAACTTCTTCTATTTTGCCATTGGTGTTGAGATCTTCTCCCATTGAGAACAGTGCATCGAACTCTATTCAAATTTAGGCAGATTGCGTTGAGAAATTAGAAGAACTATAAACAACAGTACTCAAACTTCACAGTCTTCTGTGGCAATCAAGTGATTTGATCCAGCCAGCCCAAGAACAGATCAAACTTCAAAATCTGAGATTCAGAATCTTTTTTGTTTGTTTGTTTTTGTTGCATGTACCCTAAAAACTGTATGACACATAACTCTTCACTTTTCCAGCCACCTTATCTGTCTGGTATCAGTTGCACACTGTATCATAGCCTTGTAAGAGTCTCTGGGCTGTGATCTCAATTAACTGTTTCTTCATAGAAATGTAAAATCAAGGAATGGTATGAGTTGAATGGAGCCTTAGTAGCTCAACAAGTTCCAACCCCCTTCCAAGAATAGGGACACTTTCCATTATATCAGGTTTTTCAAAGCTTTAGCCATGCTGTCCTTGAACATTTCCAGGCATGGTGCATCCACAAGTTCTCTGAGCAATCTGTTCCAGTGCCTCACCACCTTTATAGTCAATAATTTCTCCCTTATGTCTAAATCTAATCTAAATCTACCCTTTTCAGATTAACCTCTGTTGTATTTCTATCCTCTGATAAAACAGATATAACGTATCTTGTCACCTCTCTTTGCATACTGGAAGGCCACAGGAAGGTCTGCTTGGAGTCTTCTCTAGTCTAAACAATCACAACTTTCTCTGTTTGTCTTCATAAGAAGGCTGTTCCAGCTCTGTTATAATTTTTGTGACCCTCCTCTGGATCCACTGTAACAGGTCCATGTGTTGTGCTGGAAGCTGAAGAGCTGGTTGCAGTGTTTCAGATGAAGTCTCACAAAAATTGTGCAGAGGGGGAGAATGACCTTCAAGTGACTGGCCACACTTCTTTTCATGCACACAATTAGCTGTCTGGGTTTCAAACTCTCATTGCTTTTCATCCAACAGTACCCAGAAGTCATTCTCTGTTGATTTGCTCTCCATTCACTCATTGCTTAGAACATACTGTCTCTGAGATTACACAGAATCTCACAGAATCACAGAATGGCCCGGGTTGGTAGGGATTTCAGGGATCATGAAGCTCCAACCCCCCTGCCACGTGCAGGGCCACCAACCTCTCCATTTAATACTAGACCAGGCTGCCCAGGGCCCCATCCAATCTGGCCTCGAACACCTCTAGGGATGGGGCATCCACAACCTCTTTGGGCAGCCTGTTCCAGCACCTCACCACTCTCTCAGGAAAGAACATCCAGCTGACATCCAACCTAAATCTTCCCTCCCTCAATTTAAAACCATTTCCCCTTGTCCTGCCATTATCCACCCTTTCAAAGAGTTGATTCCCCTCCTGTTTGTAGGCTCCCTTATGGTACTGATTGCCCCAACACAGATACAGGACCCTGCACTAGACTTTGTTGAACTTCTTGAGGTTTATGTAGGCCTTCTCAATCACATAAAGTTCCTCTGAATGATATCTCTTTCCTCTAGTTAATCAACTGCACCATTCAGCTTGGTGTCATCCACAGTCGTGCTGAGGATACATTCAATGCTAGTGTCCTTGTAACCAACACAGAAACAGTATCGATTCCAGTATGGACCCCCAACGGTCCTTGTCATTGATCTCTACCTGGACATTGACCCATTGGCTGCTTTTCTTTGAATGCAACCATCCAGCCAATTTCTTATCCATCAAACAGTTCATTCATCAGATCCATGTCTCTCCATTTTGGAAAAGCAGTATCAAAGGCTTTGCACAAGTCGATACAGATGATATCTGTTGGTCTTCCTTTGTCCGCCGACTCTGTCACTCTATTACAGAAGGGCAGAAAATTAATCCAGCAGGATTTGCCCAATCTGAAGCCATATTGGCTGTCTCCTCCCTATCTTCCATGAGCCTTAGCATGGCATCCAGGAGGATCTGCTCCATAATCTTAGGAAGCACAGAGGTGAAGCTGATTGTTCTGTAGTTCCCAAGGTCTTCCTTTCTACCCTTTTTGAAAGTGAATGTGATGTTTCTCTTTTTCCAGACAGTGGGAATTCCACCTACTTGCCCCAGCTTTTCAACTGTGTTATGTAGTGTCTTAGCTACTTCATCTGCCAGTTCCCTCGGGACCCTGATATACATCTCATCCAGTCCCTTGGGCTCGTGCACATTCGGTTTTCTCAGGTGGTCTCAAACCTTATCTTCTTTCATGGTGTGTGAAACTTCTTTTCAGCAGCTTCTGCCTTAAGGCTCTGTGGTTTTGGAGCTATGGCAAGAGCAATTGCCTGTAAAAATGAAGGCAAAAAGTTGTTGAGTACTTTAACCTCCATATCAGTTGTACCAAGGTCCCCTGTCTCACTTACAACAGGGGAGTACAATGTATTTATCTTATTTTTCTTACTCATATCCCTGTTGAAATCATTCTTGTTATTCACTTTGATATCCAAGTTTAGTACAGCTATGCCTTGACTTTTCTGATCCCATCCCTACAGTTCTGAACCATTTGCCTATAGTCTTCAAGGTTGTATGCCCTGTCCCATTGCATTTACATTTTGTGTTTTAGTACGGTTAAAAAGCCCTGACTCAGCCATGCTGGTTTTCCTTGTCCAATTTCTTGCATGTTGGAACTGAGAGCTCTTGTGTCCTTAGGAAAAAGTCTTTAAATATCTCCCAGCTCTCTTTTTTTCCCCTCTATGCCTGAGGGTAGTTTCCCAGGAGGTCCCATTAACTACTCCCTTTAACGGTTGAAAGTTTGCTTTCCTTTAGCTTCCTGACAGCACAGTCATATCTCTCAAGATCATGAATTCTAATAAGGAGTGATCACTACAGCCTAGGTTACATCCAACTTGTCCTCTCTGCTGTATTCATCCACACTGATGAGCAAAAGTTCCAGTTACATGCTATATATATGGACACGTGCAGATTTATATGCAAAATGGTGAGGCAGTTGAAGAACGTAATTCTTTGTGTTTTCACTGCAATCAGAATCCAGAATCTTCCTGCAAATTTACCTAGATGTTTCTTTTTGTGCCCGTTGTGGGGGAGGTATGGGTATAGAGCCCAGAGGCATAAAAAACAATCATTTAAAACTCATTTCTCACACCACACCTCTTAGATTAGTCCTCAAAAAAATTCAGCCAGTTATAATACAACACAGTCTGCTATTTTTACAAATGAATCTAATCTTGAATATTTGCCACATTGCTGCTCAGTCTAAATCTATTTAGTCTTTTGTTCTGTTTCAAAATATTTGTTCGATTTCTGGACTGACATATTCAGTAGGTTTGATACCTGTATACCTCCATGCTTATCGTTAAACCACATATGAACAATTCAGCACTGACTTCTTTACCTTCCTTTGAGACGTCCAACAACTATTACACATGTTATTTCTAAATTCTATAACTCATTATGGGCTGAAATACAATCAGTTTAACAATAAAAACTTTAAAAAAGAATCTCTGGAGGAAATGAATTTCAGATGTTTTTACTGAATCTTCTGACTAAATCTATTTGCTATATTTACTGGAAGTAATGTTTTGAATTGCTTTATTGTAGACTGAAAAACAGAAGAGAGTGAGAACTGCCATAAATCATGGAAAAGTATCAAGCTGGGACTTTGCAGTTTCCACAGATGGGCAATTGAGAAGATAGTGAGTCAAAAGAAAATGGAGTAGATAATCAGCACTGAGATGGATGTCAGTGGCAGAGCAATTCTTTAGAATATGCCTCCACACCCCGGCAGCTCACAGAGCCTTTTGTAAATGGAACATACTGCACAATCCCTCTTCCTCACTACACACAGACAAACTGTATGATTCATCTCAGCCGACCAGGACAACCACTATGTTTTACTATGTCCTTATTGAGCAGTCTTTCTGGATGAGTTCACCTAGTTTTGGTGACTTTATTCTAATCTAGCAAACATCACTTTTATAAAGTCCTTGTATAAATCTTAGCTGAAGTTATAATGAATCCAGATCTAGCAGCTAAGGGGACTGATTTTTACTATTAGGTCGGTAAGAGGGAGAAGCTGATGACATATGCTTTGGTGGCTGCTATACAGTCCAAACAGTCATCAAGATAAGCAAATAATTTTAGTCTGGCTTTGCTCTGCTCTTCCTACCTGAACCTGCTGAAAGATTAATTGAGGTTCAATATGTGACATTTTAGTACCCAGTGTGCACTATTCTTCTGTTCTGAAGTCATAAAATATTAACATATTAAGAAACAAAACACTCATTCTTATCACTGGAGATTTTCTGATTTTTGTGCATTGTGTGG
>JAOWBP010001514.1:86349-97022 GCA_028571105.1 Tragopan temminckii | reverse complement strand
GATATGTTAGGGATGTGCTATGCATAGTGAATAGGAGAATGATCTGTGGGCAGTTTTGCTGAGGAACTGCAAAAGTAACTATGGAATAGGTCCTAGATGTATTAAAATATAGTATTAAAAAATAACTGTTCCATCATTTTCTTTTGCTGTTTTACTGCTGTCTGCACAGATTGTAGAGACAGAAATGTCTCCTGAAAATGTTTTTTTTTCTGGACGCTGTCAGTGGCCCTGTTCACCAACACTGAAGTCTGTAAATGAAAACAAGTCGCTGGTACATTTTTGTTTCTTTAAACATGAAAGAAAATAAAAAGGAAGTGGAAGTAGAAGACAGAAGAAAAAGTTAGTCCATACGGATCCCTGCTCAGTGATAATGCTAAGCACCATGTCCTGTTAAGAACTTGAACAGGAACAGAACTTTATCAGTGGTATTAACAATCCATAGAGGGCATTTTAATATTTGATGGTGAATATTAATTTTGTTTAAATTATACTGAGAACGTTTTCATTTTTCGTTCACAAAAGAGGCTGTAAATCTTTGATTACTTTGACACAAAAGAGTTTTGCTACACAATGGGTTGTCCCTTTACAATGTCCCAATGTCCCAGTGGAAATTGTTTCCTTCTTAAGGTGGTGCCTTTCTTATGAGTGAAATTATAAGTAATTTATTTGGAATGAGTGAAAATTGTTTTCAACCATATCTGAGAAGTAAAGTATATGTATTTATGGTGATAAATTTAATACTTGAAATGGAGAAAAATATACCATTCTTTCATGCTCAAGTTGAATTCAACTAGGGTAACACGGTACAATGTAAGCTGTGGAAAGCATTATCAAGTTCTCTGTACAGCTTGATGACATTAAATGATCTCCATTTACCAAAGGGAAGAAGTAACAGAATAACATTCTGTAATTTGTGGAAATTCAAACCTAATTCCCAGAGGAATATATTCATAGTTATATTATTAGGGTTAATGATATTTTAGAATTATTTGTCAGACTGGTATGTTAAAATAATATGTAGTACTAAGCACAGTAAATGCAAAATATCCACTTTTAATTGAATTTTTTTGAATAGTAATTTTTTAATTGAATAGTAATACGTTTCAGCTTGTCTGAAGGTGAGGAACAAAAATTAATACGGAAGCATGTAAAGAATGAAGCAAATAGGAAAGCTCAGAATACCATGCAATGTGTTGCTTCCCTTACTGCAAATACTGACCAGCAAAGAGATACAGAAAACTATATCTTTTAAACTGTTTACAGAATCATCTTAGCAAATACGTGTTCAGTGGCTTGAAAATAAGGGCTGTTTTTTTTCCAGACATGAGCATAGGCAATTCTATTAAAATTACCATCAGAGAAAAGATGTATTTAATTCATCCTTCATCACTTTCATTTGCAGTATCTATATAGAGAACCAAAACTACAGAAGGAGATCGTAGGTCATTTAGTCCATCTGGGTAATATTTCAGCTCCTTGCACAGTCAGGGAGTAGAAACTCATTGGCGTTCTAGGTGTTCCTGAAGTGGGCTGCTTCTTGATAGATACCTATTCTGAAAATGTCATTCTTAATAATGCCCACTTCCAAAGAGTTAGTATCTGAGGGATATTTCTGGTATCCAACAGCCCACACAATCTGGTAGTATATACACTTTAGTTTTACAGATTTTAGTTTCCTTCAGTTTATAATTCAGTTTGGAGCTACAGAGAGGGACTGCAGCTAACTAAAACCAAATTTTTCCTACTGTCCTAATTTCATAGCCCCACGCCTCACAACTAGTTGATGTAGGTATGGTATAACTTTATTCTTTTATCTGAAACTATGCTAAGGTTACAACAAATTTACACTTATCTTAAACTAAGTTATTCATAGTCCTTTGTTGTCAGTGGATGGGGAAGCATAGAGGAATACCTAGTTGGTCTTTAAAGGTTGTTGTGCTGGAAGCAGATAAGCATCGATTTGATTTTCTCTTCTGATAGTAAGGTTATTATACTGACAGCATGAGGAAAGCCCCCGTGTGCAGTTTTGCTCAGTGGTGGCTTATTTCAGTGACTGAACCAAACATGATTTGCCTGTCTTGCTCATTGATAGCTTGGTTGAGATTCATCTCTCAGCAACAGTTAGATCTGGTTTGAGAAAGAAGTATCCATCCTGAGACAGATATGTTATTTGGTCTGGTTTAAAACTGTTCAGTGCTTGAATATGCTTATATAAGAATTTTAATGAAAGTCCCCTGCAGGGATTACAAAGAAATAAGAACTTCTGGTTTTGGAATGAAATGTATCTTGCTGTTTTGTGTATAGATGTCAAAGATTTTTTTGGTAGTGACAGAAAGGGGAGCTGCAGGGGTGGCCTTTGTGGGAGAACATAGTGATGAGAATGGCTGGATGTGAGCTGGGCTGATAGCCAAGGCTAAGCTACCTAGAATTAAGCATATGGTTGAACATCTCCACTACTATGTAGCAGTGAGCTGAAGAACTGATCCCAATGACCTTCAGCTTGCACTTCATGCTTCACTCTGTATAAAGGAAAAGGTATCAAGAGTTGTTTCAGGACTGAGAATGAAGAGTTCAGGATGTTCTGGGACTATGCGTGAAGAATTTTGTCTTCCTTATTCCCCCTGGGAGCCTATTTACTTCTTCAGCACCTCCTTGCATTCTGTCTTACCCCACAGAAGGTCCTTTTGAGTTGCATGGATATCAGAGCTGAATCTCAGCTGATGCTCCCTTGGGTGGAATTAGTTTCTGGTGAGGTAATCTTTAACTTTTCTTCCCCTGCATTTCCAAATGTGGTGGGAAAAAGTCTAGAAACTGTTGCTGATGTCCCTGAAGTTCTGAGACCCTGTTGTGAACAATGTTATGCAGAGTACAAAATGTTGTGATTAAATATCTCACAAATAAAAGCTGTTATGCATAATTTTCATAACATGGAAGAAATTCTATGTAAAATGACATAATGGCTGTAATTTGCAAAGAGAAAGTGATAAGCAGTGGGACACAGAAGGGACAAATCAAAGTGAAAAAGGATGTGAATGTATGGTTGGAAATTCAGTTGAATAGTTTATTGGTGATGCATAACTACAGTGTAATTACTTAAAATTATTACCCTATTTTACGTGTTTAGAGGTATACTATTTTTTTCACTTTCAGAATGAGACAATATAGCAGTGTTGACAGATATAAGCACCTTAATCATACCAAATATTACTGAAAGCTTTATTGAGAGCAGTAACTGAATAGCAGACCTGTGGGAGTATGCTTCATGCTGTTCAAATGCGAATTTTTACAATATGTTGCTGCTGGGCTTGCCTGGCATTCAAAGAACTTTGCAGATGTCAATTTACCTGTGTAATCATGTGATAATTTAGTACAATTAGCATGTAAAATACTTCAGCATCTCTATAGAGTTAGCTTATAACTATAAAGCAAATATGTACTTACCAAGATGTTGCATTGCCCTGTGGTCATGTAGAGACTTTGTCTACCCTGTCATTACATGTACGTGGAAGGTATTGAAGTGGAGGTGCTACAGAAGTTTTAAGCCAAAATATTGATAAATGCAAAATAATATATTGTGGAAAGTGAGGAGGAAAGAAAGGTGAAGGAAAAGGAAGGAGGAAAAAAAGTGAATGACCCATATAATCTCCTGTGCTGTAGTAAATGAACAGTGCCAACTGAAGGATGTGAGCATCAATATGGGCATTTTTTTGGTGCTTCTATGAAGTCAAAAAAGCAAATGGAATCCTGACATGTGTGAGGAAAGAGAATATGATGGGGGGAAATAAGCATAGTGGATAAGCCAAAAAGGAAAATATCATTCCTTTATAAAGTAAAAATGTGGTTTTAACTGGAATACTGTTTACTCTGGCAGCTACCTCCCCTGCTGCTACTGATTGAGTTTTGGAGAAGGTGATGGAAATCATTTTAGACTTCTGTGAATGAGAAATAGGCTCACTTATTTTAGATGGGAGATTAATGAAAGTGGGTGTATGTATTAAATATGATACACGGCAATTAAAAATGTAAACCCTGTACTAGCATGGCTTTCGACTGGGCTGTTTTCTGTTGAATAGAACTACTCTTCCAGCTGTAAATTGAAAAGCATGATATGTGAAGAGTAAGAGAAACTGGGAGGGCCTCAGAGTACCGTGGTGAAAACAAAACAATAACAACAAAAAGCCTCCACACACCCAACAAGACTAGGAGATTCAAATCATGTTTAATTTCTGCCTCTTAAAAGTGGAAAGAGGACCCATGTTATCAGCTGAAAATGATAAAAGGAATACTGCATAAGCAAAAGAATGAAGTTAATCACTCTTAAAGCTCCTTTGGAGCTCCAAGAACAGAAAGTGTGAGACTGAACCCAATAACAAACAAGAAAAACTTAGTTGCTTTTTTAGTGAAACATCAAAGGCTGATCATATTCAGGATGCGGAAGGAAGTACTGCTCATGATGCAAGGCTTTAGGTAATGCTGCATAGTCATAAGTTGTAGCCAGCACCAGGAAGTTAGTAAGATTCAGAGGAGGTTCTGAAAAATGTTGATGCAGATATGAGGCAGGGGGGGTGGGGGGAAGGTTGGGAGGGGAGAAGGCAACTTAAAGAATGTAAAACAGAAAACAGAGCAGTATTTGGAAGCATCGTTCAAAACTACTTCTATATTTTGCTCAGGTAAATGCTGAAGGACTGTGTAAAAGAAGCAGAATGCAAAACCTGTGGTGATGTCATCTGTCTTGCTTGAGGGGAGCATATTTTGGTGTCACTTCACCCAGGAGAACTGCACCCAGGAGGAAAACTATGTAGAAAAAACATAGTCCAATGCAGAAAGTTGTCCAGGAATAGTGTTAGAGATGTGTAGTGTGAGTTACGTGGAAACACAAGCCTGGTCTTAGATGGGTTGTGGTGTTCCTTTGCCAGTACAGGTAAACACTGAATGTCTGAGGGTTGATGCTTTGTTCAGAAGCTAAGACATCTGTCTGGTGCAGGAGCAACTGTTGCATGAAACAGACTCACCATGGGCTCACTAGTAAATTGTCCATATTCTAGAGGCTGGTATGATACCTTTCCTTTATTTTTCCCACCATGGGAATGTTAGAAGGCATTAATAACCTGAAGCAGTAACTCTAATCAGCAATTTCTAGAAAGATTTTGAGTGAATGTATGGGAAAGGAAAGGTTTGTAGTTTTTCTACCCATACTTAATACTGGATTTCTTCATGCTGACAACATGATCCATCAGTAGAATTCTCTGGAAGGAGCTGCATCATAGACACGACATTTTGAGCAGAGTTGTTCTTGTTCTGCATGGAGAAGGTACACGGTTCTTTCTAGACCTCCAAGAGAAAGGCACAACATCAAAGAGTAATATAAAAAGATGTTGTAATAATAAGATAGAAATAGGAAGAGAAACATGGATAGTGAGTAAATCTCGTTTCTTTTCGTATGCTGACAACCAACCTTTTATGCAGCATCAGATGGACCACTGGTAGATATGCAGCTTAGATCCCATCTGTGGAGAGGTCTGCTCTCTTCTCAGTACTGTGGCTACATATATGTAGTGTAATAATCCAAGTATGCAGCTTGTTTGGTCAGGGATGTTTGCTTTCTCAGTGTCCACAGTTACCAGAATACATCTAAAAACTGTATCCAGGACAAGCACATCTCCATATCCTTCCAGCATGTTTCTTTACATTGTTGCATATTTTAGGATTTTATAGTACAGGCTAATACTAACATACAGGTATGTCAAGTCTTAGGCACAGGGCCCAATGGGGCTAGCAGGGCTTGTTCATGATTGTTGACTTGCCAACAATGTATATTTGATGAATATTCCAATACATTGTTTAAATTTAGAAAATATTTCTGTTTTGGAGTCAACTTTCAGATAGGATTTTTCATTGCTGCTAGCCATACTGTAGGCTTTTGTGATGTTTAGTGAACTTACATGGATAGAAATATTATGGAAGGTGAACAAGGCTGATGTTGACTTCTTCCACCAAGGATTCTGTATTCGAATAGGATATACAACTGAGCTGTAACACTCAAATACTGTAGACGCACAAGTGAAGGAAGACTACAATCTGTTCTTCCCATGTGAATTTTCACTGCCAGTTGCTACATGGATGATTGCCATTTCTTGGAGCATCTGAGCAAAATCTTCCTCATTGTTGTGTTCAGCTGGCTAGAAGACATTTTCAGCCACAAGCTCTCAGACATGACTAGGAGGGAAGTATTCTTCTAGGGGAAGGTGGATGTACTGGTATTTGTGTAGCACGTTCAGTAGCTGTACAGGCAGAAAACCAAGGAAGAAGAAAGCACTGTTGGAATAAGATATTTTTAATTATTGATATGTTCCATGAGCAAGACCCTACCAAACAGTATTTTGGTATCATCAGATGCTTCTTTACCCTCACCAATTCCTCGGTAATGTTTCTTCTCACTGAAACAGTATCTTAGTGATTTCTGCTTTCACGCATCTAGTTCTCATTCTAAACGTATTTGTGTTTTGTACTTGCTAGTCTATCTAAATAGCATAATTGCTTTACACGGAAGATTCTCAGGTGATATTGCTTGTATAAGAAAGGAAGAGGGATAAGATAGGAAGCAGTCATTGGCTTTGACCATTGAAAGAACAGTGATGTTTCTTCCAGTGAATCCAGTAGCAAGCAACTGGTATACCTAGTTGAATCGCAATGTTAAGTCCAGATGGAGTCCTTAATAATATGGCCTGGTCTCCCATGTATGTTCAGTACAGTCTAGAATTATTTGTTACATTTCTGCTACTTGGAATGTTGCTTTTCAAACATTTCAGATATTACATACTCCTTCAGTATTACTAATGATTCAGGGTCCGTATACAAACTGATCAGAAATTTACAAATCAGGGAGGAAAGGGATTGTAAACAATATTCCCTAAAACGTCATTGAAACTTTCTGATGAAAGCTTCTCCACATACGAAAAGACAACTTGCCTTTTGTTTGTTTCCATTATAATCCTGGATTCTGTTTTGAAGCATAGCAGGTAGGAAGAATCTGCACAGATTTCAAAAGAAAATGTTTGCCTTTAAAATAAAGCATATTTTAAGCAATGGTACCTTGGATAATGTGATTACCTTCACAAAGAAAACTGCTGTATGCCTGTTTTGGAAGTCATTCAACTTTGAAAGAAGTTGAATTAGATACACTTGTCAATTAAAAGGAAATCTGTAGAGTACCATGCACAGCAGGAAGACATACACATGTAATTCCTTACAAGGTTTAACTAATAATGTTTAAAGAAAGTTGTAAGATGAAATAAAATGAATAACTTTATGCATCTCAATTTAACTCCAAAATTTTTATGGTGTATTTGTTGACTCTTCAGGACTCTTGAGTGAGGTTTCATAGTTGTAGTCAGAAAGCTGTTTGCTTGATTGTGATTTCAGACATTTGCTGACAAGGAGGTTAAATATAAATATGATAGCTTGCCCCAAGTCTTCCAACTTGTTTTTAGAACACTGAGTCTGTTGTTACAGTCAACAGAAAACTGGAAATAGTTTGCATTTCAGCACAGGGAAAAAAAGAGCTATGATTCTAAGTTGTATAATTTTTATTTATTTATTTATTTATTTATTTTTGCACATCAGTTAAATATCCTTATAGTAATGTATACAAGCAGTAAGTTAGGAAGAAATTTGTAATTAATTAGGAGGACCTGCACAGTATACTGAAAAAAGAATCAAAGATTGGAAACAGGGATTTTCCTCAATGTGAATCATGTGTTTCTTCTGCTTCCAGCAGCTTCCAATTGTATGATTTATATCCATCACTTACTGGCAGGTAAAAAAAGGAATAGTTTCTTCAGAGATTTTGTTTTGCAACTAACAGAAGTTTTGCCTCCAAATTATGAATGTATTTGATCTATTATTTAGAAAATAAAGATAATTACAGCTCTAATTCCTATTTATGTAATGACTTATTTCCACTTCTGTCTCTCTGATGCAACTGTGTCACCCTACCCCAGGTGCCTGTTTTTCCTGCTCCTGTATCAAATGCCAGCTATGCTCCCAGTTTGCTCTTGTGGCTGTCCCTCCTTCCTCTTTGTTCTTAGTGTAATCTCATTACTAACCTTTTACAAATGTTTTGGGGGCAATATCTTTCTGTGTTGCTTTTGCTCATCCTCTTGCCACTTGTATGGGAACTGTTGAATCACGGCCTGAACCTTGGATTGATCACCTGAGGCAAGCCCTGAGTCAGCCATGGGAGCACAGGTGGAGGCAATTCAGCTGTGTGATCGGAAGGGGTGGAGCCTGGCTGCACCTCTCCTAGACCCCATTTAAGGGCTGACTGCTTCTGGGAAAGGATCTCTTTCTGGAGATCACCCCCTTTGGAGTCTTTCTGTGAGCCTGGGACATGGGTAAGCATTTCCATTTATTTTCAATTATGCCCTTCCACTGTGATAATCTTTCTAGTTATATGATCTGTGAAACACCAGCCTAACCATACCACTCTGTATATTTGTTGACTGTACATCACTTAAATCTGATTCTCCTGTGTTCTTTTTTAGTCCTTTCAACGTAATGTTGTATTTTTGCTTTGGTAAACCCTGTTGCTATGGTCTTTTCTCGCTCTAGGCTATCCTTCCATTCAATGTGTTGGTTGTTTTTCAGCCTTGATGTTCAGAGTTACTCCAGCTCTAATTTTACTCTTCTTGCATAGATTCCATCAGTTTTCATCATGTCTTATGGTTCTTGTCATTCCTTTCCGTTATTCTCTCCTTTTGTTCTATTTAGTTGATAACGTTGTTTAGGTACTAAAACTGTTTGATGTTGAAAGTTCACTAATGTGTTCCCGGGATGCTATAACTCAAGGACAAATCTTGAAAGCCTCATTAATTAATTGGCTTAAGTAAATTTAAGCAGCCCCATAGAGATGTTTTAACTAAGAAAAAGCTTCCTGTGTCATGTTTGTTAGTCAAAAGTATGTTTCCTTTGGGAATAGTGAGTAGCATCTAAGGCTTTCTCCTTACTTTGCTGATTGTGTAGCAGCGTATAGAATTGAAGAAGTCAGCTGGTTCTTGGTATTATGATCTTCAGCATAGTAGGGGGAAAGTTTTCTTCTTTTATTTCCTGCCATAGCAATTTGAAATTCAACCTTTTAAAAATTAAGCTGCCAGTCTTGATCTGATGATGCATGAACTTCCTTCTACTGTTTTGTTACTGGTTTTTTTTTTTTGATGTTTAACCACATCCTTTCTTTTGTATTCTTTCTAAAAGTTCACTTTTAAAAGGAGAAAAAATCTGTAGGTTTAGGAACTCCTTGTCCTAAAGCGTAAGATAACAGAAGAAAGAGAAATAAAGAACCTACTAGCTTTATACCTGTGAATTCCATACAAAATGTGTTTAGAGAAAAAGTGGCAAGATCATGAGGTATTTTTCATGTGTGTGTGGACTTCCAGTTTAAAATTATTCTACCACTAGCATAGTAGAAAAGACTAAAATGTCATTCCATTTTTATGGGTCATAAAACAGAACAGCATCTATCTACCATGTCCCTTCTTACTAATTACAGTTCATTATCAAACCTATGAGAAGAATTAATACCTCTTCTAATAGCTGTCTTGTGTTGAATATTGAGTCACAGAATACTGAAGTTGGAAGAGCTGTTCAAATCTACTCAGCTGCACAAGGACTTGAACATGAAAAATTATCTTGTCATGAACATACCGTCAGATAGTTTATGAAACGGATAACACAAGATGTTAGATGGGTTTTTAGGCAGCAAAACTGTGAAACATGCACCAATCGTGTCCAGCAATGTAAAAATCCAGTTGGCTTTTTTTGAGAACGTTGCTGAGAATGTGGTGGGGTTCTGTACAGAAGAGACTTAGGACAAGTCAATTTAATCAAGCATTCTCATAGTACACTAAGCCAGAACACCCCACTACAAAACTGTCACAACAAACCCAAGGTAACAAGTCTGGGGAGGTAAACTTAGCTGAGGTGCAGTGTGGGATGGGCAGAGCGGTGCTGCCGCTGGATCTGTAGGGTTGTCTTTTTCTCTCCCTTTGCTTTGTGTTCACTGCAATCAATAATCTTGCCTCCTTCCCTCCCCCTTTTTTTTCTTTTTCTTTTTTTTTCTTTTTTCTCCAAGTGTAAAGTTGTGTAACTTGGCGTTAGTCATGTTTCTCAAAGAGATCTTTGTTTGTACCTGTAGATGGCGCTCCAAACTCATATTCGTCTATCACAGTTGGACTACTGTTAACGAACAAGAAAATTGTAAAGGAAAATCTTCTTAGAAGACCACTTCTCAATGCACTATCCAAATTGTAAAATTTTACAGGAGATGCTTCGAATTTTATAACAGACTGCTTTCATTTTGCAAATTAATGAGAACCGATGGGAGTTTTATGGCTAGAAAATCATGTTATTTATTTCCTTTAGTTGCTCAGTCGTCTCAGTGGAAGCAATTTCTTCCTGCTCAGGCATGTTTTTTGGTCCTGTAAAATTTTAAGTCCTACTTAGAAAAAGGTAATTAAAAAAATATATGTATATATATATATTTTTCCTTTTTAAATGCTTGCTTTGTCAGCAGTGTTTAATGTATCAAAGACTTACTTTCTGATAAAAGGATCTTGTTTTGTCTATGAAACTGATCTGATTTTGTGTTGTGAAATGTCATAGATGCAGATGTCAGA
>JAOWBP010001514.1:33906-44513 GCA_028571105.1 Tragopan temminckii | reverse complement strand
AAGAACATTGAGTTTAACAGCATTCCTAGACTCCTGATTATTTCAACATCAGGAAAATGAAAGAGATGCAAATCAGTGCTTCTGTATTCATGAAATAAGGTTCTATTAAAAGTAACTTTTTTTTATCACAATATTAAGTAGAAGAGCAACAGACTCAGGAATACTCTCTAGAGGAAATAATTGTGCAGTACTTGGACTTATTTAAAAAGTAAGTACAAAAGGTGTTGCTCAAGGGGAATCTGGGTCCATTTCACTGTCAGAATAATTAGAAATTAAGCATTTTTGGCAAAAAGCCTTGAGGCACCACAGATCTTTCTTTGTTTACTTTATCTACCTGAGTTTGTAGACATGTTTGTTGTGTTTTTTTCTTTCTGCAGTGCTTTGGTTGGAGTGTTGAGATTCTGTATTGAGAGAGATTGTGATAATGCCCTTGTTCATAGGAATCTTCATGGGAACTGGCTGAAACTCATGTTAGAAAAGAGATCTAGTGTCTGCACATCTAGAACATTGGCTGCTTATTTAGCAAGAAAGACTTCAGCCATCAATCCACTTAATTAAATGATGAACGATTTTATTAGTAGCTAAGAGTGAGACAAGTGAGAAAAGTAATAAAACAGCAGCTGGTGTGTTACATGCTCTTTGGGGGCATTTTTTAAAGTTTTTTTAATTGGAATATTTTATCAGAAATTGGAGGTGACAGTTGTAGATTTGATTAAGGGATGGAATGAATAAGAGATAAGAAGTCATAAAAAGAAACCTCTGTCAGAGGTTCCAAGTTTTTGCTGTAGTGCATCAGCACTCTTCATTGTTAGTAGTATTCTGAATTGAAGAAGCAGTGGAAAATTAGCAAGCAAGTTTATAAAAAATAGACCAGTAAAAGTTATGAATATGTGCTTACTATCAGCATAATGTATTATTTCTGTTATGTATAAAATTATCCAAGACCCATAGAAGTGTAAATGGTTGCCAACAGCTGTTTCATTAAACTGCTCCAGTTCTGTTAAGAACACTGTGTATAACAGGTTGCACAGTGTTCGACTGTGTGATCAGTGACATACAGAGCAACATAAGGCATTTGCTTTTAGAGTGGATGTAGAATGTCATTATAGTACAGTGAAACACTGCAGATAAACAGAACATTAAATGAGGAAAACAGTTAGTTCAGTATTCCTCAATGTCTCTTCCTTTTCAGTATTAGATTGGAGCTTAAGCATACATACACTGATGTTATTAAATAATGATAATGAAAATGAAAGTGCTTTGACTCTCATTGGAAATCTGTTGGTGACAATGAAGTGAATGTTAATTAAACTAAACACTAGGTCGTGCTTTGCATGAAGAAATGCTAAAAATGCAGGCTGTCAGCTCATATGTATTCACCTAATTCCTAATGCTATTACTTGTTCATTGAGGAATACAATCTCACTCGAGACATTTCCCAGGAAACATTTCAATCTTCTGTTATGGACTTGTAATTTCATGCCATATTACAACATTAAAAAGAGTCCCTGGACAGATTCTGCCTTTACAGTTAGTTTGTTCAGAGTTAGAATATGTATCTTACTTATGTGTAGTTTTCCTACAGGTGATGTTTACTGTGGTTTATCCCAAGGTTGGCTCCGTATCATCAGTAATAAAGATTCCTTTCCTCTGTTCAGATTTCTCAACAAGATGTTTTCAAGTAGCCATGGGCACATGCAAGCGATATCTAGAGGAATTAATGCTTTAGGTCCTAAGTGCTAGTTCCTTGATCAGGGCTGTGTGAGCAGACAAAATGACCTTATTGGTACTAGTCCTTACTCCTGTGGGCCAGAATCAGTCATTCTTACACTACTTGAGATAATTTTGTATCCAAAGCACATATATCTAACATAGCTAAACTGCAGCTAGGGAACTTAAACGCTACTGATTAAACTTGAATTGTGTAGAATTACTTATGAATATGTCTGTGGAAGGCAAGCCCTTGGCACCTGTTAAAGTTCATTTTTTAAATCTATATAATGCAGATCAGATTTTGGAATATTGGGCAGCCTTGTCATTGTCACTATCAGCTATTATATGTGTTTTATTGATCTCTATGGCTCTGTTTATTCTGTACTTAAGCATTACTTTATTTGAAAGATGAATCTTTGGTGAAGCATCATCTTGGGTGCAGCATAATATACATCTAGTTCTGAATACTGTTGAAGCACTCACACTGAGATCACGTTGAAATTTTACCCTATAGAAACCTGCACTTGATTAAATTAGCATTTTCTTGACAGCTTTATAACTTTCAGAATCTGTGACTGCTACTTTTGATAAATGTTCTCCTGTTGAGAGTGAGAAGTACTTTTAGCAAGTTGTGTTGTGGATGCTTCTGTGCCAAATGCATTGCATGGCATCTGTTCAAAGCAGTTTTATCTCAATCTTAAAAGAACTGTTTTACTTATCAAATTTAACCCAGCCTCTGTTGTAATATTCCTTAGTAATTATGTACGAAGAGCACGAGCTCATTAGTTACAACAGACCTTTCCTCTTCATTTTGGTGTCCCGGATGCAGTGATGGCTTGTATGTACAAGGAGGTAACTGAGGAAAAAAAACAGTAATGGAGTGAACGCCTGTGACCAAATAATATATATTTTAACTAGAAGTCAATGATCTAGTGGCTGGTAGCTTCTTAGTTATTGTTGGCCTTTTGTTCTACAACTAACCAAATTACAAATAACATTTTTTTTTTTTCTGTTCAGAATATTAATTTGGTTAGCAACCTTATGCTAATTAAGTTAAACCATTTTAAATATCTACTAAATGTGTTGTTTTAGCATTTTGTTTTGAATCAAAAGGCTTATAATAGATGTACGTGACCCCAAGTGATAACTGAAAGCCATGCTGTTCTTAGTATTGACAACTGATAGTCATCTGCACCCTAGGTTCACCAGCAGGCTCGAAGTGTCCTGACCAGGCTATAATTCTTATATCTACTTGACACATGTCAACTGTTCAGTGGTCACCTCCTGGCTCTCAGGGATGGTCCTCAACTGGATCATCTCTTACATACTAAGTACTGTATCACTGTGATCGAGGAACCTGATGTCTTATCCAATTTGGAAAGACAAATTGGCTGACAAATTGGCTTATCTCCTTCATCAGCGTGTTACTGGGTGCCATGGCTCCACATCAGAACTGGCCTTTCACTCAGCAGCCAAACCTCAGGACAGGAGCTGGGGAACTACCTGCAGAGGAGCAGGGATACAAACTTTTCAGGGCAGATAGAGCCCTCAGGCACATACAGACCCTAGTGATTAGGTGGAGACCTTGGATATGATCCAGATCACACAGAATTCAGGGCAAGGTTTTGTGTTGACTTCAGTGGATTTTGAATTAGCTGTTAAGGCAATACACATGGCTTTACTTGCTCACCTAGTTCTTTTAAGGAATACCTGTTCCCTCTTACCATTCATCTCTTTGTTGTCTATAATGGCCAACATTTATAAAGGAGGCCTTTTCTCTTTCCTTACACAGATGTACATATTGTCATATTTTGCTTTTCACTTGTACTCACAGTTCATTCCATTGCTTCACAGAATTTTATTTGTGCTTATTTACATTTGTATAAAATCATAGGTCAGTCTGTTATTAGATTATCCATCCCTTTTCTTTCTTTATGGGGAGAACTCTTCCCCCAAGAAATTGCATGTAATCTTAGAAAGGCTTAGGTTGGAGGGGACCTAAAAGATCATCTAGTTCCAACCTTCCCCTGCTGTGGACAGGGTTGCCACCCACCCAATCAGGCTGCCCAGAGCCCCATCCAAACTGATCTTGAATACCTTCAGGGATGGGGCCATCCACAGCTTCTCTGGGCAGCCTACACCTCACCACCCTGGAAGTATAAAATTTCTTCCTAACATCTAACCTAAATCTCTTTTTAGTTTAAAGCCATTCCCGTCTGTACTATCACTGTCAGACCATGTAAAAAGTCATTCCCCATTCTGCTTATTAGATCCCTTCTAGTACTGGAAGGCTTGCAATGAGGTCTCCTCGGAGCTTTCTCTTCTCTAAGCTAAATAAGCTCAACTCCCTCAACCTATATTCATAGGAGAGGTGATTCAGCCGCCTGATCATCTTAGTGGCCCTCCTCTGAACCCATTTCGACATCTTCACATCCTTACTGTACTGGGGGCCCCAAGACTGGATGCAGTACTGCAGATGGGGACTTACAAGGGCAGAGTAGAGGAGAGAACAATTAGCTCCATTTATCTCCTTGGTGGCCACCCCTCTTTTGATGCAGCCCGGTATACTGTTGGCATTCAGAGCTGCAAGAGTGCACTGCTAGCTCATGTCCAACTTTTCATCCATCAGGACTCCAAAGTCCTTCTTGTCAGGGCTACTCTCAATGACTTTTTCTCTCTATCTTTATTCTGATATGTGGGATTGTCTTGACTCAAGTGCAACACCTTGCACTTCGCCTAGTTAAACCTCATTAGATTCTCATGTGCCCACTTGTTGATCCTGTCTAGCTCCCTCTGGATGACATCCCTTCCTTCTATTGTGTCAACTGAACCACTCAGCTTGGTGCTGTCACCAGACTTGCTGAGAGTACACTCAATCCCACTGCCTATGTTGTTTCTGTCTTCAAATTAAGGGCTGTAGTCTTATTTTTGTTTGGTCTTCTTTTTTTTTTTCCATTTGGTCTTGCGTGTTTTGTTGTACATAGTTTTCTCATATTCCACGAATTCATAGAAAAGTACGGTACGGTCTACTGGCTATTTTTGTAGTGTCTGAAGACCGCTTTAACAGGAGCTTTTTTTTTGTTTGTTTGTTTGTTTTTGTTTTTTGTTTTTTGTTTTTTTCCCAAAAAGTAATGGGAAGAGTTAATAAATGGAATTTTGTGTTGAGTTAATGATCCAGAAAACACGTTGTCATCAGATTTCCTCCATTGCGAAAATTGGGATTAAGTGTTATAGAGAGTTTATAAAGACTAGATGAAACTGTACTGTGTTTGTATTTCTCATACAGTCACATTTTTAGTATTGCTGGGAACATCTCTAAATTTGAAGAATTAAACCAATGCATGGTAACTGTTTTTTATTGCCACTATAAATTCCACAATGGTATATTTGTAGTTCTTCCTCCAGCAATTCTTTTCATTTCAGTAATTGTGAGATCTTCTGGTTAAATTGTATTCTTCAAATTCTCAAGATTAAGTGTCACATATTGCTTTTGTCTTTTAATCTGTACATTTATTTATTTGTACTAGTTGTATTTAACATAGAAGGAAATGTTTTCTAATCTTTCATAGCAGAACGTGTGATCTTGACTGTTGTTATCTTGTTTGCAATTTGTATAAGGAGGGAATAAAATAATACTCCTCAGCAAAAACTTTGGATTGGTTAAATGGGGAATAGTGAAATGTAACTTGATAGGTCAAAATGTTTTCAGTCACATGCAATCATTGTGATTGTTGCTGCATTATGCTTAAAAGAAGTCACAGGATTTCAGAGTCTGTTGGATCCTTTTTTGTTGTTTTGTTCGGTTGTTTTTTACCTTCAGCATTGCAATCTAAATGCAAATTCTACAGCTGAATAAAATCCAAGAAGCAACTATCAAAGGCGCTTCACGAAAAAAAATCAGTGGTAATGATGGTTCACAGATTAATCTGTCACGCATTTTGAATATGCGAGCATCTTTTTTTCTTGATTCATATTACATTTATAAACAAATAGAACAAAATCAGCTCTTTATGCTTTAGTAAATAGATTCATACTGAATGAACCAGTCTGAATTAAAATAATTAAAATCTACTCTAATGCCAGTATTAACATTTCTGAATCTGTGAATCAAGTTCTGTTTATTTAATTCCAAGTAAGATAGTAAAGCGTAGTTACTTCCTCATAATAAGAAGAAAATATGAAAAGGAGGAAAAGGAATCCTTTGATTTTTAGAAGTAGATCATAATATTTTAATCTAGTGCTACTATCACACCTGTATTTATTATGAGTATTTTGTCAAATATTATCATGTGGTTAAAATATTGTATTTGATTATGATTTCTGATTTTTTTTTTTTCCATTTTGAATTTGTCTTTATTTGCTCTGTATGTTATATGTTCAACAGGATCAGAGAAGTGTCTGCAGTGTATTTAGCTCTGTTCTAAAAAGTTTAATTAAAAAAAACTTAAAGGTATTAAACCTTTTGGTGTTGTAACTTAGTGAAAGCACTGATTAAGCAAAATTACTCAAGATATAATCCGAAAAATAAGCGACCGATGTCTGAATTTGTAATTGTATGTGTCACGTAACAATCTTTGAGATAATGTAGTGTGATATTTTGGTTATCACATATGAACATTCAAATATCCTTCTAAAGCTTTTAATTATTGTTCAATCATAGAATCACTGAGGTTGGAGAAGACCTCCAGGATCATCAAGTCCAACCGTCCACCTACCACCAATATTTTCTCACTAAACTGTGTCCCTCAGTACAATATGTAAACATTTCTTGAACACATCCAGTGAGTCAGCAGTCTCACCTGCCTGAACAGCCTATTCCAGCCCTTGACCAGTCTTTCAGAGGAGAAATTTTTCCTAATATCCAACTTGAATCATCCCTGGTGCAACTTGAGTCCGTTCCCTCTAGTCCTATTACTCATTATGTGGGAGATAAGATTGACCCCTACTTTACCACAACCTCCTTTCAGGTAGTTGTAGAGAGCTATAAGGTCTCTCCTGAGCCTTGTCTTCTCCAGACTAAATAATCCCAGTTCCCAATGCTGCTGCTCCTAAGACTTGTGGTCCGGCGCCCACACAGCTTTGTTATACTTCTCTGGACACATCCAGGGCCTCAGTGTATTTCTTGTAGTGAGGGGTCCAGAACTGAACACAACACTCGGTCAAGGTGCTCTCACCAGGTACTTACCACTGCTGAGTACAGAAAGTCATCTGAAAGTCAGTCACTTCCCTGCTCCTGCTGGCAACACTATTTCTGATACAAGCCAGGATGCCATTGGCCTTCTTGGCTGTCTGGGCACACTGCTGACTCATGTTTAGCTGAGTGTTGATCTCCTGGAGCCTCAGGAAAAGCTCCCTGTTCATCCCTGCCAGTCTTCTTCCCCACTGGCTCATCTTGCAGCACTGGGGACAGCCTTCTGCACCTTTAAGACTTCCTTCTTGAGGAGCATTCAGCATTCCTGGACCCCTGGACCCTTCAGAACTGAATCCCAAGGGACCCTCACTACTACTGTCCTGTAATGTACAAAGTCCACCCTCCAGATGTCCAAGGTAGTTTTGTTCACCCCCCCCTCCCCCCCCACTCCTGACTGCACCAAGTATTGACAGCGCTCGTTTCATGCTTGCTCTGTCCAATACTGTGAAATCTTGCAAAGATGAAAATTCAGCCCTTCTAAAAAGCTAACCTGTGTCTAACTTTGGTTAATTCTTAGAATGGATATGAGTAATACTAAACAATTGTTACAGAAATAGATCTAGAATGCAACAAAAGACTACTTGTGCTCTGTTCCTATGAGGATGTTTGTTTTCTGCAGTTTTATCTGCTGCTTGTGATTGTTTTGTAGCTGTTTCAATCTATTCTGTCTTCCAGTTTATCAGCTCACAGTAAAGAAGGTAATGTGAAGTAAACATGGTTCTCTCTATGTAGCTACAGGAACTGTGGATTGTAAGTCTGATTAACTTAAAGAGACATTGAAACTCATTTTTATTTAAATCAAATGAAAGAAAATGAGTTTTAATGACTTTGGGTCAGAAGTGTAAATTTGGACTGTGAACTTACTGTATAACCAGTCAAAATTTAAAGTACTGTGAGCCTTAGAGTGGCTTCCTAGGTACAGGATAGGAGGACTGATGAAAAACTTGACTCAAGAAGAAATGAGTGAAGGATAAGCAATTCAGGATCAGACTGAATAGAAAATGGTAAGAGTAAGTCAGTGCTACTGATGAAACCTTCCAATAACAAACAATAAAATTTTAAACAAAAGTTTCCTTAGCATCCTCCCTACTTTTCTTGATTGCTTTCAAAGGGTGTAATTAAGGTGTCCATATACTTGTGGAAAATTGCAGGTTGTAATTGGTCATTTCCTTTTTCTTAGTAACAAAAAGTGAAGTTCGAGTTATCTGTGGCTGTCATAGAGCTTGGATCCTGAGAGACTTTGATGAAATTGCTTTTATCAGTCTGACAAATTGGTACTTCCTTTTAGCTTTTTCTTTTTTTTTTTTAAGACTTTGTATACTTGAAAGCAACTTTCAAATATATTTCTTTTACCAACAGTAAAAATACAGAACAAACCTCTTAATCTGTACTGTCTTGTAGTGCATAAAGGGTTATTTTGTGCTTGAGAATTCATCACGCTTCAGTCATAATTTTTTGTTCCAGAAATTGTTGGCTCGGTTTCCAGTGTGCTTCCTAAGACAATAAGCCATACATTCATTATGTTTGTCAACAGCTGTAAGTATACTGACAAAAATGTAATTAGTATCTTACTGAAGTGTACTTCCTACAGAAAAATACAAATGTTACATATCAACAGAGACTTTGTTTTCTCCAGAGACTGTTGTAGAGAGGCAGATTTCTCATGGAATTCTTCTTGCTTACTTAAGACAGTCTGGAATAAAAAATGAATTCATCAAGGAAAGTGTTGTGTGCATGCCAGATTATTCTTTTGTCTCTACTGTCATTGTGGGAGGCATTTTTAAACTGTAATTGGCAAACAGTGGGGACATGGAAAGACTACAGTCCAGATCCCTAAATGTGTTTAAATCTTGATGCCATAGAAATAGCTGGACATTAAAATCCTGGATGGGAACTAGATGTTTAAAATTCTTTGAGGGTTACCTCTGGAATTCAATTAAGATTTTACTTTAAAGATCCAAAACATTGTTTTGCATAACATTCAGTGAGAGTACAAATAGTTGTAATGATAAAAGATTAGTCTGGTGATAAAGAACGTCTATAGTATAAATATTAACATTTGAAACAATTATGTTCTTAACATTTTTTTTTTCCTTTTCCCGTTTTTCCTCTTCAAAATATTATAGTGGAAGCATGACTGTTTCTCAGAGGAAGTATTCTGTCCTAAATTGTTAGTTTCCACAGAATCACAGAATTGCAGGGGTTGGAAGGAAACTCTGGACATCATCTAGTCCAACCCCCTGCAAAAACAGATTCCCTACAGTAGGTAACACAGGAAATCATCCAGGCAGCCTGTTGCAGTGCTCTGTCACACTCAGAGTAAAGATTTTTTCCTCATGTTTCTACAGTTTCCTCTGTTCCAGTTTGTGCCCGTTGCCCCTTGTTCTATTGCCAGGCACGGATGTAAAGAGCCTGGCTTCACCCACTTGACACCTGTCCTTTAGATATTTTTAAGTTCTGATAAAATTTGCTCTGTCTTCTCCAGGCTAAGAAATCCCAGGTCTGGACATAGGACATAGTACCCCAGATGTGGCCTCACCAGGGCAGAATAGAGGGAGAGCATCACCTCCCTTGATCTGTTGACCTCTTTTTAATACATCTCAGGATATCGTGGGCCTTCTTGGTCATAATTTTCATCTCTTTTGGAGATTTTCTTCTCATCTCACACTCACTTGAATAGTTGGGATTGAGACACTTAGAGCTGAATAATTTAGTGAAAATATTGGATGCTGTTGGAGTTCTTGATGCTTTTTGACGTGGAAAATAACCATGGTTAATGTATTTCTTTTTTCTAGATCTGTGTGAAACAGACTTGGATTTAGAAGAAGACAGTGCTTTTCATTTTGTAAGGATATGAATTCCTATTTAGTGGTCCAGTAATTTTATTTTTTTAGTAAGTAAACATGTAACATCATAATATTTTAGGCCTAAACTTACCAATACAGTGTTGTTTCTTCAAATGTGAAACACAACCGTGTGAGACACTTGGAATTGTATGGTTTGTGATTTCTAGTTCTTAAAATAAATGTCAATGAAAATAATGTTTTATATTTATTGTTTAACCTCAGTGGTAAATACATAAAAATTATAAAAAAAAATTATCATGACTGTAGGGCATGTGCTGGTTGTTGGTAGACCTAGTAAAGAATGAACATGAATTGGAGGTAGTATGCAGTATTGTTTCCATTACTAGCCAAAACAACTAATAGCACATTACATACATTCACATACACTTCAATTACATTGTTTTGTGCTGTTTAGAGGAAAAAAATATATTTCTCTCTAAGCTTAGTGCAGGGGGATAGAAAGATGGATTGACTTGAAAAAAACTTGATTATTTGATTTGCCGACTGAGACATCTGAACAATAAAAAGTAGAGAAGAAATACACGTTAGAGGATGCAAAACTACACTGCTCTCAGTTTGGTCACTGTTTACATATTTATGATTTTGATTTAAAAGTTAAGGAAAGTTGCTGTAATGTTCTGTGTGTATGCGTGATAGTAAAATACTTTTAATAGAAATAATATAAAATGCTTTTAAAAGACTTTGAGATAGCAAAAAAATTATTTTGGCTTTTCAAGTTTTTCTTCATTTTATGTGTTGACAATATTATTGATATCTGGCAATAGAAAATAATGAACTATGATTTTATATCATGTTTTGTTAAATAATGTAAAGAAAGCATGCTTTTTTTTTTTTTT